>JAQIXU010000271.1:0-44032 GCA_034701245.1 Strigamia transsilvanica
GTTGTGAGCTGATTTCAGATCGAGTTGTGCAGGTATTGTTTTTTATTGAATTGGAATTGATTGGGTTGAAAACAAGTGTTGGGTTTGCTCGAGTATAACGGGGTGTGGCAAATCTTGTTCGAGGATTGCTTGGGAAATTTAATATAAATTTAACAGGTGTTTAGGTGAAACAAAGGAAATGTATTTGTATGGGTTTTTAGTTTTTTTAAATACGATGGAACCACTTGTGCACGCGCAATTGATTGTTTTTGTTTTGGGAATTCCGAAATTAAATTTTTGGCCGTGGAAAGTGCCATTATGTGCATGTTTTGCATATTTGGGTAATAATTTTTGGAAATCTGAGTTGAGATTTATTTCTTTTTATTATTTTTAGGGTGTTAGCACTCGGTGATGAAAAGTAAGCTTTTCGACCGACCTTAGTCGGGATATTTGTTCAAACAGCCCTCCGACCCCTTTATGTCTGCAGCATCCAGTGAAGTGCTTAAAGTGGCATTATTTCATGTGTGCATTGTGTACACAAGGGTGTTAAAAAAAATTACCATCGCTGCTCGTTTATATTACATACACACAAGAGTGTGCAATGGATAATAAAGTAAATATTTAAAAAACGTGTAAATTGGAAAATAAATATGGTTTTAATTTCCAATTTTCGAAGAATGGAAAAGTGGCGAAAGATTGCAATAGTTTTGGATTTGGATAATTTAAGTAATTTCTTTATTTATTTTTTTCTTCTTTGCTATTATTTACTCATTAGTGGTGGATGTTGACTGCAATTCATTCACCATTGTCTCATTAGACATGGTTTGTAATTAAGTTTGTGCGCAACGAAAAAGTGTGATGGAAGCAAAATGAAACCGAGTTGGTGATGGCGGAAAAAATATAATCCTTCTCTCCTTTCCTTCCTCCTCTTGTGATTGCGATTCCCGACATTTTTGCGCGCTCGGTTACCGTGGCAACGCGATGAGAGCACAAAACGAGGACGGTGTTCGAAGATTATCCCTCTGACACAAAAAATAAAAATAAAAATAAAAATTATTTATTTCGGAAGTGAGTAACATTCCGACGGGTTGACTGGTGCGCCGTAACCGGGAAATGAGTACAGAAACGTAAAGCGCTTGTGGTTTAATTAGTCTTTGCCAAATTTCGTGATGAAAAGGCAAAAGTGCCAGAATTGGGTTTAGAATAGAGGACATGACTCGCCTACCTTCCTTCCCTTCCCTGACTTGCCCCGCTCCCCCTACTGCTTTTCTGCTCGCTTTGCTGCTGACAAGATTAAGGGTGTCGACTCAGAAAGCTAATTTGCAATTAAAGTTAGCATGCAAAGCAATTGGACTGCTCCAAAATGTCATTTCAACCCGTCATTTCCACATGACACACTCACCACACAACCCACACACTATGTTCATGATTTTTATACAACTGTTCACAGAGTCAATAAGAGCAGGCCAAATTGGTCGTGTGTTGATGGCATTGCTGCAAACGAGCGTTCAGCATCATGGGATTGAATAAATGAGGTGTGTAATGATGTCATAATAATGATAATAATTTATTTGCATCGAAATGGTTTGTTAAGTTTTTTGGGGCATTTTTTTTTTGTACCGGAAGTTGGGGCATTGGACGGCGATGTGGTGTTGGTGCGAGTCGTTTATTTTGCTTAAATTTCACTTATGGTTGGCGCCATTTTGGATACGGTAGTTGGATCGATGGGTAAGTGATAATACGTGCTTGTTTTGCATTCGGAGCGGTGTAGGGTCGAGTTTAATCGGACTCGGTTTTTTCCACCCGTTGGTTTGTTTGGAGTTTTGGCAATGATCGATTAGGGTTGTGATAGTGTCGAGTGTGTACTGTAGGAGTTTGCGACAGTTGTGTTCGCACTGCAATATTCTCAGATGCTGCCACAATTGATTTTTTAAAATAAAATGAAAAATCTAGTGCAAGTTAAAGGGGCGTAGCAAAGTTTCTGATTTTTTATTTTTTATTTTTAATTTTTTTTATTTGTTCTGGATTTATAAAAAAATAATTAAAATTTACTATCGAAGTTGTTTTTGAATAAATTAATTGAATTTATAATTTTTTTTTAATTTAAAAAAAAGAAAAGTGGAGTAATGAGAGAAGAAAAAAAAGCGCGTTGTTGTGGATTTACCACGTCTGTGGGATTAGCGTGAGCATTTGCACGAGATTGGATTGAAATTAATGTTAATAGTTCACCGTTAAAATTGAAGGTGAAGCTTCAGTCGGAGAGAAAAATACAGAGTGAATTTCTGAATAATGAAGCAGCGACTCGTAATGTCGATCGAGGTAGCGAAATGGAAAGGAAAAAAATGAAGGAAAAGTAAAGGAAAAAAGGCGTTAAAGGAGGAAAATTGAGAGGAAGGTGAGAAGTGAAAGTGTGTGTCAACGGCACCCACGAGCGTGGTACGAACGTGGTGGGTTGTGATGTCGTCGATGAAGAACAAACCTGTGTACGACTTAGGTGACTTCATCGTCTTGAAGGCCATGGCTTTTCGCAGATCGATCAGGTGCGTCTTGCTTGCAAGACGTTCGTGGGCGGACGCGGCACGGAGCCAACGGCAACGCTCGCTGCTTGTTTTTATTTCCAAACTTTCTCTTTTATCTTAATTACACAACAAGAATGTTATGGCAGTTGAGTGGGGGCTTAATGCTATGGTAGGTTCATGCGGATTTTAATTCTATTTTGGTAAACAACGGTTTCTGCAGGACTGACGGCGCTCGTCTTTTCATGCGGTCGAGAGTCGTTCTGATGCCGCAACGCGATTGGAACTTCCGTCTAAAAATTTTGGTGAATTTTCAATTTTTTTTTTTAATTTATTCATTTTTATTTTTTTTTTATTTTGGGGAAAAATGTTCTTCGTATTGGCGTTTAATTCTTTTTAATGTTGTTTTTTTATTTGAGGAAAATGCTAGTTTTGTCAGTGGAGCTTCCCTGCATAGCCATCATCAGATGGTGAAGCGTATGTGAGCAGGCACTCTGCACTCGTTAAATATTTAAAGAGCAGTAAATGTGTCGACTGAAATAACGTTCCTCGTGCCTTAATCTAGTCATTTTTTTGACTTTTTTCTTTTTTCTTCTCATTTCTTTTTCTTTTCTTGTGTGGAATAATGTAAGTGAAATTTTGTGATGAGTTTTGTTGCTGTTTTTACTTGCATTTCAACTAATTGGCACCGGTAAATTATTTTCACATTGATCACGGTTGAAAAAGTGGATTGAACAGGCGGTAATCGATTAAATTGGTTTGAAACTCGTGCACGTGTTCGATAAATATTTAATGTACACATTACAGAACGCTTTGGATGAATTAATTGCAGCGATGAGTGATGAAGTTGTAATTGGTGATTGAAGGTGCGTGGACGTTCGAATGGCTGGCAACACCTTACTGCCCAGTGTTAATTACACACGGTTCTTTTTTTTTTCTTTTGATACTTGCGGGTCAATTGCACAGACTAATAATATGGAGGGTCAGCCACTATTGGATAAGTGTTGTCAGCACACTCACTCCATCTGATGACTTAATTTATTGATGACCAGGAAGTTCAAGTCGTCCCATGATTAAATACAAAGGAAAAAAGAATAAAGGTGATGAATGACGACAGTTTAAATTAAATTGGAAATTTTGCGAAGTTATGAAGCAAAATATAAATTGTATGAATAACAAATAAATGATGGTACTTATGGTCCACAGCTCAAATTTTCTTTAGACACTACAACAAACCGATCGATGGTATTTCGGACGAGTTTTCCACAACAGTTTTAAGTGGCTACGAAATGCCATAAGTAACATCATTTATTTGTTGATGAAATACAATTGTCCAGTTTTGGGTTTCTCGGCGCTTAATTGGACCGGGCGCTTATTGCAAAAACTGCCGGTGACTTCCGAGCGCTTAAACGGGCACAGACCATTATTCGGACCAGGACACTAGTTGAGGCTTTATTTACGGTATTTACACTTTTTTTTAGTGTCACATGTGTATGTGCTTAGTGGAAAAATATTGCGGTTTTGAGATTGTTTTTTTTATGGTGATTATTTTCATTATTATTAATGGCTAAAGCTTTGCTTCATGGTTAATTGGTCATTAAAAAAATAAGGCTGGCATGAGGCTTTGGTTTCATTTCAATTACTGTCTGGATTGGTAGTAGCAGCGTTGGAAAACAGTGGGAGGAAATTTAATGGGTCATTTCTCGGAGCCAAAAGAACAAGACGTTGCTTCACTGGTCATTTAAAAATAAATAAAAACAAATAAATTTTCTTATTTTGTGTTTTTTATATATAGAACAATTATTTTTTTTCTATTTTTTGTGTTGTAAATTACTGTGGAGGAGTTTTGCAGCAGATGGCGCTGAGAAAAACGTCTAATACCCGTACAAGTAGGGTGCGAGGAAATGGTGAAGTGCACGGAAATGGTCAGTGCAAAAAATGGCGAGAAGAAGTGGTCATTGAGTGAGAAAGAGGGAGGAGTTTAATAGTTTGTTAGGAGTGTGGAAACAGAAGCAAAGTTGAGCCCTGGTGATTGAATCGAGTGAGAGGGAGAGCGATGTCGTCTTCCGTTTCTCGCTTTCTTCTGTGGCGTCGTGGGAATCCCCTAAACTTGATTAGCTGCATTTGCCACAGGTTCGTGGTGCGGCGGACATGTCTCGTGATGTCCACTTCAATCGTACTCGCATTTGCTGTTAACCTGGTTACAGCTAATTCGACATTAGACCGATTTTTCTTTCATCTTTTTCGTTTCGCTTTGTTTATGTAAATTATTTTACATTTTTATCTTTTTCTTTCTCGTTTTTTTGCACAGTGGTTTAAAGGATTAAATAATTTCCAAGTCAGTTTACTTTGAGCTTAGCGTAAAATCGATGACGGCACTTTTTACTCATTCCGTCATTGAGTTTAATGCCCACTATTTGTAATGTAAACAACTTTTAACGCAGATCTTCGAGTGTGGGCACGCTGCCAAAATGAAACTCTCAAGAGCCATAAGAATCTCTTTTTCAATAGTTTCAGCTGTTGTCTGCTTGTATTTACAAAAGGACCTTTAATGTTGATCGAAAAGCCGGCTTGGACTTTTTTTTCTTTTTTTTTTGGAATTTTTTTTTAACTTTTTTTTCTTTTTTTTTTTGGAAATGCGGGTAAATTCAATGGAATGGTTTAATTGCTTGCGTTGAAGTTAAATAAAGCTTTGTAAGGAATTGAAGTTGTGTTTATTTATCAAAATTGACCTGCATCTTGTTGCAAGTGTTTTAGTTTAAACCCACGATAACTTGTTGCTGTTGGCTGTGAAGGGACAAGAGGATTAGTTTGAAATGAGAAGAAAAAGGAGCACTGCCACGTGACTTACGATGACGTTAACTACTTGGTTTATGAAGGTTTGCCTGCTCTTAATTTGAAGCAATTATCCAACCGTCGTTGCGTTTAGGAGAAATGGCCTAATAAATGACTATGGTTGCGAGGGAATTATAAAATAGAAAGAAGAAAAAAAGGTAAAATTAACCGTCAAGTTGTTTGGCATGCATTTTTGTTTTGACTTTTAATGTTTTTGGAAATAATTGTATTTCACTCTTTCCGGGGTGCATTCGAAGTTTCCGTAAACAGAATGGACACCAAAAACGGAATAATCTCATCCGCAGATTTTTTTGGTTTTCTGTTTTCTGAATGAACTTACTAGCGTGGCGATGTAGATTGCCAAGAGTAGGGTTTTGGGGTTTTGTGTTTGGAAAGTAGCCTTTAGGTTTCAGTGGGCATATAAATTGAATCGACAAACAAGTTGATTGATTAAGCAGGATGCCAATCGAATAAAAGAAGTCGAAGGGGTTAGAAGGAGGGGGCTGGGGAGCTACGGTGACTCTTGGCACGTGCCCACGTGCAATACAAGGCCGCCGCCTCGGGTAGATGCTGAGACGTTGGCAGAATACCAGAAATCAATCGATGTTAGGGTGAGTTGAAGCACTTCCAAGCCTCCAGGTTCTTTTGGGTGAGTTTGCAACGCCGGTGTCCACTTGTTCATTAAAATGATAGCGAGATCAGGCTTCGAGTGCGCTTTCCAATATTGCCTTCGAGTGCTTGAGCACATATGGAAGTATGGTAATGTTTTTATTTATGAAAGTATTTTTTTTTTCAAGTGATAACTGATGAAGGGATTATTAAGGTTTGGCGGAAAGGGAGTGGTAAAAAATTGAATTTGGTGGAACCTTGGCAAGAATTGAGTAGATTGTTTCTGTTTTGTGAAGAAAATTAAGTTTTGTCAAAACGAAACTAATGGAAAATGTTTGTTTTGAGTTTTTACGGATTCGGAAGACACAGAAAACGGCCACTACTTCGAATTAGAGTCATCCTCGACCTGTAGTCGCGACCGTTGTGAACTAGATTAAATTGGTAAGATACAAGACATGCTGGCAACAAAGCCAGCCCATTGCACTGCGGGAGATTGTTAACAACAGAATGGCGAGACTACATTGATGACTATTATTTAGATGTGGTTTCTTACCATCGGATTATTATTCTAGTAATAATGCACACACATAGTTGTTTTATGCATTGTATGACAAGTAAAGAGCAGAATTTGGCCATGGATCTTGTTAAAGACCATGAAAGGGTTATCAACATTGAGTGGTGATTTTGGGTGGACAAACAAGTCTCTTAATCGCGGAAATACGGTATATTTGATTTTTGGTTTTTTTTCCTCTTATCTGAGATGACATTTGAAAAGACAATGGAAAAGTTTGCCAACTTTCGATTATTCCATTACTCTTGAGCAACTTTTGAAATCGATTAGTTCAGTTCCATTCTCTTTTCCCTTCAGGTTCTTCATTTTCTCATCTTCACTATCATGTGGCAGTGAAGGAATTATTTCATTATCATTTTTTTTTCTGTTTATTTTTTCTATTCGCTTCTCTTCAAATCATTCTAGAACCATTCTGAAATTGTGGTTATGATCAATCTTTTTTGATAGTGGAATCCAACTTTGCTCGTTGGAATTTTTTTCTTTTCTTTTTTTTCTAATCTTTGATGTTGATGGAAAATCTAAGGATTCGTTAAGTCCTCCCATCGCTCGCGTTTTGGACCGAAATGGACTCATCCGATGCCAATTTTGCTTCTTGTCGACAAATACTTGAGGCTGTTGCATTGAATCGATATTTGCTATGCTCTCATTACCTAAACAAATATATTAAGCAGATGTCCAGTCTGAATTAAAAAGTTTGTGTTTAAGTTTAACCCCAAATTGAGTTTCATTCTTTCTCTATCTTAATTCATTTTGTGTGTGGTTACACGCTAGTTATTGATGTTTCTTCAGTCTGGCAATTACTTGTGACTTGCCATAAGTGGTTGTTGTCACTAGCCATCATTTTCTGCAGCAAAATTGTTTGACCTGATCTTTAATGTGATGCTCATCTTCACGTTGTCAAAAAGCGTGATAACCTGCAATCACAACTGACGTCAACTCACACACAGCATAAAACGTCAATTTCTGTACTTCCAACAGCACAGTCTTGCTCTTGTGTGTTGTTTTAGTTAAATTGATGGCGATATAGCTTAACTAAGACAGCTAAATTCGAGCACCAATCAGAACGTTTGGGAAACGTTTAATACCATGTCTACACCAACGGATGTAGTTTGGCCAGTGTTCACACCGATCGTGGATCTACATCCGCAGCTTCGGATGAGATCCAAAACCTTGGTGTAGACAAGGTATTATGCTCCAAAAGGTTTGAACAACGCAATCCAAACAATGCGGAACTTTCTTATGCTGTTGGAAGGGCTCGGCTGCAATGCATCAACAATGCAAACGGAACATTGAAAACACTAGATGGTGAAAATTCAACAAAAGGACATAAAAAGAACTAAAATAGACTTACGCATTAAGAATAAACCACCGATAGATGGCAAATGAAAGGAATGAATTTAAGATATGTTACTATTTATCATTGTTATGTGGGAAATTCTGCAGTTATCTGCTAGTTGGGTATAATATCTCAAGATTGGTTTATGATTTTATTCTTATTGTTTGTGGTGATTTTTAATCATCTTTCCTGGAATTTCTAAGGAAAAATGTTTGACCAGTAAATTAAGGCAATCAACAATTACTATCAGATGAAGCATTGTGTACAAAAGGAAGTGAAGGCGAGTATTAAAGCTAAGTGGTTTTCATAATAGCTGAGATCATATTTAAATGGTCAAAGAGCAGAATAAACAGCATAGCAAACTGGCCACTAACAGTGTGGTCAAAAGGCAAAAGTGGCGTTTTATGGTCTAACAACTGCTCTTGTTATACGGGGGTATCGCGTTTCAAAAGGCCTAAAATAAAGGCAAAGCGAGTTTTGGTCGGGAAAATGTGATAATAAAACGTTATAATTTGATTAAAAGATGTGTATTTATCGGTAAGTTGTTTGGAACCGCGTTGTGTATTTGGGACATTAATTTGATTTTAGTCAAGTGGTAAATTCGGAGGGGATTTGACAGGTGCTTCTTTCGATAGACCCTGGGTTTATTGTAAGTACATTTTGATATCGTGAATCTGTCATGTCGCGGTGGTCCAAAGTGCAGGACACGCGATCGACCAATGACAGCCACAGTCGAGTGTCATCAGCTTCAACTAACCGGTCGGTGCTAAAAGCATTTTTTCCTGCTTTCTTTTTCTCTTTCTACCTTAAGTTTGGAGGAGTTTGGAAGTATATGCGCTTACATTATGAAAGGCGTGTGTGGCGTTTCAATGGAGTTTTTCATCCCAGATTTTGTTGGATTTTTTTTTCTTCATTTTTTTTTTCTTTTCAACTCAGACTTTCCAGTGTTGTTTCAGACTAAAAATTGTTTTGTAGAAGCGCTCTAATGATGATAATGGAATTGATGATGAGGCATCTAACGCAGTAATAAATTAATTCATAAGTGATGAGTTTTCCTTGTGTCACGGCTTACAGTCATCTTGAGCAGACGTTCCCAAACTGTGGTATGCTTTCCGGTACCGGTACACGATAAGTGATGAATTAATAATGAAAATAATATTGACCTACTGTTACGCGTCACCATATTGTACTCTACTAACAGGTACACCATCTTAAAAAGATTGGGAAGTGCTGATCTAGAGTAAACGACATTTTTATACTGCTTGATCGTCGGTTGTCTCGATCGAACTTAAAAACATGTTTAACTGTGGCACGGACGTGCTCGAACTCTTAGTCCAAGACATATTCTTGTGTATATTTAACTTGGCAATAAACTAATCGAGATTCATTCTGGATCGGACATTCCTTTGCTTCCTAAAATCCTTTTCGGGGCTCACAATGAGCATACCGTTAAATTTATTGCTGATTCCAATTTGACAATTAAAGTGTCGACAATAATAATCGTTTGCTTTGTTGTGATTGTTGCAGTACCGCGTAGCACGCAACAATTATAACCTTTCGCATTTCCAATAGAATTTACGCTGCATGAATGGCATGAATGAGACCACAAACAGGAGTTCCTCGGTCCAATGTGGACACAAACTTGTGTCTGACGCAGCTCTATGGCTATGCTTGGTACGGTACATAATTAGGGGACTCCATTCATTCCGAAAACAGAACTGGAACCGCATCAACGTAATTTGGAAAATAAGAAATTAAAAAGTAATATATTTAGTATAAACTAACATGGATAAGAATGTGTAGTTGTTGCTTAATTTGATGGCAAATTGAAGCTCGTGGGGGGGTTTGTTTTCAATCAGTTTGATTAGGCCGAAGTTGTCGTTTTGGAACTCTGGTCGCCTACTTTTTTTTTTCTATCACCAACCTCTTTGGATGTCTGCCATGTTGGGAAAAGTTGTTTACTCTTTCGGTGAAGTTTATTGATTGTTATTGACCAAAAAACTAATGCATTTTAAAGATGCATTTCTCTTATGTTTGTAATTTATGTCTCGGTTTGGGAAATGGGTCAGGTAAGACGTGTAAATATATTTTTTTTCTTTAAAAAGGAATAAATCTCGATCTTCTGGTCCGAGGAATTGGAAGAAAAATAAACGGACGGTAATTTTGTTGTGATTTATTCGGTATTTTATGGCCCCCGTGGTTGTATCTATCGAAAAAAGATCTTTGCGCCTTCTGTGTTCGCATCGAAGCCGACCGGGTGTCGGCTGCCGTACAATACACGGCGAAATAAATAAATATTTTTACATCGACTCGCTGCTCTCATTTCCCCATGGTTTATTCCGGCATATAAAAAAAATTTGTGCACTCAATTTCTGAGAAGTCCCGACTTTTATTGGGGCGGGAATTCGGCAGCGAAGGAAGGTCAGCTGTTGTTCGCCGACCTTTTTCAAACTTGCCTGCCGAACTGGGCGTGTGGGAGACGGTCTCTGGTGGATTCGTGATGGGGTCCGCCGGCCCTAGCTCGGTGGATGGGTAAATGACATCTGCTCGTTGTAAACGGATGCGTGTTTTATGAGAATTTTTATCTCGTGCCAAAATTGTTTATGAGAGTCGATGGGGAGAGCATAGGAATTCACTTCTTGATATTTCCAATAAAACAGACAAGTCTGGCTAGGACTCTGGGGTTCAAAATTCCTTTTCATTTTTTTGGGGGGGTCTTAAATGCCTCGAAAAATAAGAAGTAGAAAGTTTTTTTTTTAATTTTCTTTAATTTTGTCAACAGCCTGGAGAATTTGTGCTGTGAATTAAAATTTTATGCCGGTGATGAAAAATACACGGATAAAGTAAATAGGAGTTTGATGGATTTAACAGTAGAGGACTCGTGTTTTTATAGTTTTATTCCTCTGGGAGTATACTGGGGCTATTCGGGTCTCTTGTTCGTGTGTTTTTACATTTTTAGCCGCTTCGAAGCGGGTTTGATTGAGGAGGTCCGAATGTTTTGGACGTTTGAGGTGCGTTTTTTTGTCTTTGGGGATTTATGCGAGATTTTTTTAAATTTTTTTTTTTGGTGAGGTTGGAATTTTTATGGCTATTACGTGTTTGTACTAACAAGGTAAATGTAGAAGAAATTGAGGATTGGAGTTTCTTTCGTTTGATTGTGGCGTTTTTGTTTAGGGGAAAGGAATTCAGTTCCATCTTGCCTCGTTTTCGTGATGGGATTCTGCTTCAATCGTGCAGAAAGAGTATGCTAACGATTTTGTATAAAAAGAGAAATAAGTCAATAAAAAAAGGTTAATTGTGTTTAAGAATTCAATTGCAAAAACAAACGGACGTAGAAGGACATAACTCAATGTTGTTGCTGTTTTTGACATTTAATTTTGAGTATTTTTTTGTTTAGATTACAAGCATCAACTCGTTTTAGTTGGAACAATTTATACTGTCATTTGAATGGCAATTTTTTGTCAATTGAGTACGATAAACAATAATAATAAAAAAAATTGCATTATTATTTGGGTTTTTCTTTCTATTTGTGTTGCTGGAAGGCTCAATAAAGAAGTTTCATCAAAATTATATCTATTTATTTGTTTTTCAAATAAAATTGGAATGGAAATTTAATATACAAGTACAACCCTTGGCAAAAAGTTTTAGAACATGTTGTATGGTTTGTGTAACATTGAATTTGGAACTGTTTTACTATGAAATAACAAACAGTACAGAAAATCCAAATATACATTTTATTCATTTGGGTGTTGACTATTTGTGGCCAAAAATTCAACTAAATAGGTCAAGTCATTCATCCAGAAATCATTTTTCTGTCCGACCTAGCATGGAAAAATTATTAGAACATGAAAATAAAATCCAAATTTTAGCAGTGAAATTAATTTTACTAGTCTACTTTTACTGAGGGTGTATGTACACACCATTTACTCAAGTGAGTACAATGTTGTTCTGAAAACAAAACACTTTATTACCAAACTGTGTAAGAAGAACTGCCTGAAGTAAGCTAGGTGACCCAAAAACTGGGTTCTAAATGACTGGTATGAAATAATTTTTTTTCTGATGAAAGTCGAATTTTTGTTGGGTACCCCACGTACCATACAACCTTGACCAATCAGATAGAAGCGCACAAAATGGAAATATGCGCATTATTTGAATATTGAAAGTCCGAATAAGTTGAAAAAGTCAACAAATGTGAAAAGGATATTTTGATAAATACAACTGTCGATACACATTAGCTTCAATGCTTAGATTGACACGTAACCCAGTTGCATGGGCAATTTTTCGTGTTGTCGTCTTGGCAACTGGTTTCTGGACGCTGCGTAGTCATGGAAACCCGTCTCTCGGTTTACCAGTTCCGCGGCGACTGCGCCCATTTTCATAGCACAACGTGCAGGTGGCGAGGGAATAGTCGAAGTGTTTCATCATTCTCGGGCTGTTGTTTTGAGTACGTGGAATTTAGGCAGTTTTCGTGTCTCAATTTTATTTTATCACAATTTTTTTTCTCTCTTTTTCTTGCATCTTGTTGCTGATGAAGTGAAATAGTATATTCGTGTCGTGTTGCGAGTAAAAAAGGTGGTAGGCAAAAATGGAAAGAAAATATTATTTTTTTTGAGTTTTATTTCTCGTGTTACAGTGAAAGATATTTGTTCTAAATTTTTCTTTTTTTTGGCAACGTTTTCCATGGACGGACATATATTAACTCGCTAGAAAGTGTTATCTACAGCACGACAGCGCCTTTTTTGTTTTAAATATTTTTTGGACATTTTTACACGTGCTCTGACAATTTACTAAACTATTAAAATGAATACATTTTTGATAGATTAAACAGCGATTTACTTAACAATATTTACAGTGATCACTCATTGATGATAATTTGATGACGATGGTGAAATATAATGATAAATTATTGATTCTTTTTAAATTTAATTATCTTTGGCATATTGACACGTGTCATCTCGCTGGCATTACAAAGCAGTAATTGGGACATCCTATGAAATGGAATAAAGTAAAATATCAAAACGAATTTCCAATTGACACTTTTTTTTTTTTAAATTTTGTGTCTTTTATTTCTATCCATTTTAACATAGAAATTGGTGATGGAGGTCATAAACTGCATTAGGATATTGATTATTTTTTTTTTACCTCGTGTTTACAGCTTGGATCAAAATGAACGGTTCGTATCCTTTCAATTTCACTCAATTCGTCCAGTTGTTGTTGTTGTTGATGATTGCCAGGTGAGGTAGTTTTATCGTCTTTTATCTCGGGTGCGCCTTTGAGAAAGAAATTGTAAAAAGAAAGAAAAAAAGGTACCGTTAAACTGAATGTGTTCGTTTTCCAAGGAATTAATAATCGCATTTAATCCGTGTGCGCGCGAGTAAAAAGTGTCATTTGAGTAGGATTAAGTAATATGTAGAGGAGTGAAATTCTATTCATTGGGTTTGTTTCCTCTTTCTCTGTCTGCTGTTAAAGATAAGGAACAGCTACTAGTTCGAGGAAAGAGTGTAGGATGCATATCTTAAAGGGAGAGGGTGTCAATGTTTTTTTTTACACTGGATTTGGGCATCTTGGTCTGGTCCCTAAAAATGCACTTTTGCACGCTTGCACCTTAAAGGAGCATGTCTGAACTTAAAATCTGCACTTTAGCACCGAAATGTGCACTTTTTTGCCATTTTGCATGTAAATTTGCATTTTGCAAACTTAAATTTGCAATTTTGCACACAAAATCTGTAGTTTTGCATTTTCTAGGACAGCGTTTCTCAAAGTGTGCTCTGCGGAGCCCTAGGGCTCCGCGAGATACCTCGAAGGGCTCCACGTAACTTTAAAAAAATTAATAATAGTTAGAAATTTTTGTATAAAACAGTAATATGTATATTATTTATTAAATAAGTTGTGTTGAAGTACAAATAATTTCATTCCTTCTATTTATTTATGAATTTTATAAATATATTAAATAACATTTCGATTGGCAACACACAATAATTAGGGGCTCCGTGTAAATTCGTATGCTTTTGGAGGGCTCCACAGCTCCAAAAGTTTGAGAAACACTGTTCTAGGACATTGCTTTATACCTAAATCGACGTTTCGGTTTGATTTTTTGAGAGTGCATGTATCGAGCTGTTAGTTGTTGAAACATTTATTTGTCTTTTAACTTGACTGTGTGCTAGTGCTGGGCTTAGAATACTCTGTAGAATGCGACTGCTTCACACGCGCATCAAGGGCTCATTATAAATATTGAGTATTAGCTGCTCTGATGTTGTTTTTAATTTTTTCCCTCACTCGTATATAAAAGATAAAAACGAAAAGTATGCCTTCTCCTCGGTAGTTTGAATTTTTAATTGAATTTCGCTCCACTCTCCTGCATTTTTAACCGTCCCAATACTCGAGAATTTTAAATCAGCTTTTTCTCTGATGTTTGTTTTGGCCCTTGAGCTCAAGTTATGCTTACAAGTTTTCTGTTTCTGTATTGGCTCGAGAATAAATGTCAGTGCTTCTTTTCTTTAATCCGTTTTATTTTATCTCGTTTTTTTGGCTACTTTGAAACCATCGCTATAATTACCCTCGCGAGGGTAAAGAATGAAGATAGGTAGACGAAACGGCCTTGTTGTCGTCTGACCAACGACTGCGCCAATGAACTCGTTATTGTGGTCGTTCCGAAGTTCTTTGCACGTCGAGAAACCCGTTCTTGTGTTTTGGTCATGCTCAGACGATCGCTGTCTCCTGGGCTTCATTTCGCGCCAACAACCGGGTTCATTTCGTCAATGGAAGGAAGGTGGAGTGACGAAACTGCTTTTATCTCGATGCAAGCGTAATCCCAAATGAACGTTACACGCCCGTGTAAGCACTGGAAATTCGCTTTGCTCTGTTTTGCAGTTTTGAATTTTGGTTTTGATTTGTTTTTTTTTATATTTTCATATACAGTACAGTAGTTCTTTGAATTGCGCACCCGCGCGCTAATAGTGAATTCTTGTGTTTTGTTGTTTTTTATAGTTATTTTATACGTTTGTTTCAAATCTTTTGCTACTTTTTTAATCAGGAGTGCCTGGCATTAAAATATTAGATGGTCAAAAAATTTATCTAGGGGTGTATGTGTATTTCAAAAAGGTCTAACTCTACCGGTAATTGCGCACCCGTGCACTATTTCTAAAACTTGTTTATGGTATACATTTTTTTTAAGTTTGGTATTGATCAGGAAAATGTTGTTTTGATCGGTTCGAGGACATCAAATTCAGAGTCAGTGATGCAGTGGACCAGTCTCTACTTACCTGTCAAGCGAATGAACTTAGTCCAGCTCAGTGACAGGGGATGAATAATTCAGAATTTGGATTGAGGGGAAAATGTTGAAAAGTAAGATCTTAGTGAAAGTGCTAGAAGCTTGAAACCAAATTATTCTTCTACTTCGTCTTTTTCACCAACACTCCTCATCCGGGTCCCGGTGGGACCCCGGGATATTTTTTATTTTATTTTTCATTTTTTTTAATATTTTTTTTTTATATATACGTATTTCTGCGCGTAGAACGAGAGTGGTTGCAATTTCTAAGCAATGTATTCCATCGTGTTTTTTGACAAGATGCGAATGCACGAACACGAGGCGCATCCGTATCTCACGCGAAACTGATTTATGCGCTGTGGAATGTGAATAGAGGGAGTTTTACAAAGACAGGGAAATCGTGTTATTTGCTCGCGTAATTTACAAATACGGAGCTTCGTGTGCGTTCGGTTTTAAAGGACAACTCCGAGTTGAGGCGAAGGTAAACAGAAATAAGGGTGTGTTTAGATGACCGGTAACGTCAAGAAGGCCTATAAGACAAGTGGTGAGAGAATGAGAGAGAGTTTGACTCGTTTCTCTCCGGGGATATAAAATGGCGAATTCTATTGATGGCCAAAGTAAATAATAGAAACTCGAGCAAACAATTGAAGATGGAGGTCGAATGAGTGGGCAATCTTTGTTGGACATAGGGTAAATTTGCACGTTAGATGAGGTTGAAAACCCCTTTTTTTAAAAAATATTTTATTTTTTTTTCAACTTATAATTATTATTATTATTCAATTTGGTAGATTTTATTATTATTATTTTAAAAAAAAAATATTTTTTTTTTGTGTGTTTGCTGACTTAATAGAAGCGTAAATTAAAGTATAATGATAGGTCTTGAGTAAAATGTTGGTTGGAATTCAATAGAAACATGGAGTTGGTTCTTTCTGTGCCCATTGTATTTGCATTGGCAGTGATGAGTGGAGAATTGGAATTGCACATTTGGTTCTGATGTAACTGCTTTGTATGAAGAACACTCCGAGTATGAAGCGAAATGATGGCATTTTTCTTCTCCCTCTACCTTGCATTTGCATCGATTTTTTTTTTTTTTATTCCTTTCTTTTTTTTTCCGGCTTTGTTCGTACGACGATAGGCGGACGTCGAAAGGGTCCGTCTTTCGCTTGCTATTTATTCATTCTTTCGTGTAAACGCTGGTATGAATAAGAAGGGGGAAAATTCCACTTCGCCTCCAACGTTGGACGTGTGAATGTGTTGAGCGATGCGAAAAACTCTGATAGCAATAGCCCCTTGTCATTTAATAAAAGAAAAAAAAGTCGGTATTGGGTTGTGTGTTGGGGCTTTTGATGGAAAACCGCAAAACTTTTACCCACCTTTTTGATTTACAAAGTTGCCGACTCCATTTTTCTTTTCATTTGGTAAGGTCTTAAAGGAGATAGTATTGCGGTGTAAATTTGAACATTTTATGCAGTTAAGACACAGGTGTATCTTTTGGGTTTTCAGAGGTTTAAATGCGGATTTGTGCAGTAAATTTTTTTTCTCTGATTGGTTGGTTTTCACTGCAATGAACGAGGATTACAAGCATGGAAGGGATTGTTGGCGAGGTTTCTTTGTGAAATGAATGGGTTTTTTAGCCTGCAGATTACAGTCGGTTTGTTTGGATTGCGTGGGTTAGGAACTTGGAATTTTAAGGTAGCTAAATATTTGAAAGATTTTTGTGTGATTTGGGCTGAGGAGAAAAAACAAGGCAGCAGAAATCAGCACTAGGGATTAGCGGTTCACGAAGTGGTTTGAGGAGTACTCGTGTAGATCTCGTTTTTTTTTTTTTTTGTAAATTGATAATTGTAGCAAAAAGCATTTTTTTTGTTGGGGAAGTGCAGTGCAGCAATCCACAATGCTGGGTTCCCACTTGACTGAAACAAAACAGACAGTCCTATTTTCTGCCCAGTTTTCAATCTGCTATGACGTCATTTTCCCTTATTTTGGCAGAAAATAGTAAGCAGAAAAATAGATTCTCTTTATTATTATTTTTGGCCACAGAAAATACCACTGACCAATCACATTACTTTTTACCCACTGACGTGATCTTGACCTCTGGTCACTTCTAAAAAATTTTCATGCAAAATGGTGCCCGATCTAAACTTGACAATGAATTGTTGATTGAAATGGCACGCGATTTTACATTTCTATACGGTACAAGGGATAATCAGTATAAGGACACAGCCAAGGAAAATAACGGGCAGTTATTACGGTCCTGCTAAATTCAGAATGTAAGTATTTTTTTCTGAACACATGTTTTCTGCCCACTTTCCTGCCAGATGGGAACCACCAACAGAAAAGACTAATTTTCAGCTCTGAATATTTTCTGTTGCAGAATATTTTCTGTCGAGTTATTCAGTCAAGTGGGAACCCAGCATAAGGGGTTACGTCAGTACACCCAACCCTCGCTTTACGGCCTAGATACGTTCCGGAAAAGTTGGCTGCAAAGCGAAAAGCTGTACAACGAATCATGGGAATGTACACAGGGGATTTTCCCGACTTTTTGGACGTATATCGAACATTGTGGGCCGTAAATCTAAAAAGTGCCATACTTTCCTAAGGCCGTTATAGCGAAATGCCGTATAAAGAGCGGCGGTATAGCGAGGGTTGGGTGTACTCGTATTTGAGGACTGAGGCTGTTAACTTATAAAGTTGGTTGCTTTCCTTTTGGTGTTATAATAATTAATTAAATAATTGACAGCAGTACATTGAATTTGAAGGCGAGCTTTCGAGGGAAGTGAATTATTTTTCAACTTACGGGATATGGGTCTGAGCTGGAATTGAAGTGGACTCAAGCCTTTATCGTCTCTGGAGGATTTGGTGTGTTGCCATTTATCCTTGGAGCCAAGCTCGTTGCTTGCAGTTCTCAAGATGGCTTTCACAGTGGTGTCAGCAAATTTGTACAGATCTGCCACATCTGCCAGAAAACGAGAAAGAAAAAGGCTTTTTACTTGTAATTTGTTTCGCTCAACTCAAACTTTCATGTCAGGAGTGCACACAAAGAGAAAGATTCTAATTTTTTAATTAATTTATTATTTGAAGAAAGAAAATTAAAATTTTAAAATAAATACGAAAACAAAGATGCCAGACGGCATGTTTCCAAACGAGTAGTTCTTGTTTATCCAAGTGGGGCGTAAAGAAAGAGAAGAGGAAAAATTAAAAATGATTTTCTCCGAACTCCGTTAACTGACGGCATGCCTCACTTGTTCCCCTTCACACAACGATACATATTTCTAGTTTATAAAATATTCTAAAACAGTTAAGTTCAAGTTCTCGTGTTTATTTTCTTGTTAGTGAAAGGAGTTTAAATTTTAAATCGTGAAATGGTGTCTCGGTTCTGTGATTCTGATGGAGTCCCCGGTAGCGTAATAGGAAAGCACCTGTACGGTATGCGGGGGATCTGGGTTTAAGCGGGGTTATACCATTGAATTTTCTCTAGTATTAAATTAAGTTCACCGCATTTAAGAAGTTTAGTTACTCTCTTAATAGTTACTTATCCTGGTACCCCAATACGCCGCATTTGGACAGGGCAATGATGGATCATGTTCAGATTTGAAGCATTATTTTGTTGTTCCTATTCATTCTCTGTTAGATTAGTTTGAGGATGATACAGGGTTGTTTTCTGGGATGTTATTCTCAGCAACCCTTTTGGTCCCGACCATGCCAGATAAAATTGCTTTTACTTCTGTTCAATAAGTTGATGGTTTTCGCAGTTAAGTCAAGTGCAATTTGCATTCGTGGCCATCACTGTCACCAACCATTATCCGTAAGAACAGACGGTTTTTAAAAGTCGAATTTGAGTGAGTTAAGAGCGCGACCTGTCAGTAGAACGAAGAAGCGAAAGGTGTAAAAATCTAGCCCCAGCTGCTTTTAAAGAAATCTATTACCGGTTCCTTGAATTTGTGTTCTCTTCTCTCTCTCTTTCTCTCTTTTCCTTGCTCGCTGATAATAAAGAAATTATGTTCGAGATAACTGATCGTTTTTCAAAGATACTATCATCACTCCTTGCCATCTCAGTGTTGAAATCTGAACGTTGCTAGCTCAGCTACCGTCCTGCTTACTGGTGGATTTCATATTTAAAATCACATTTTTCACATTCACAACCTGCACTGCTGCTCAACTCCATTGCTGTTCGCTAGGTGCAAATTGAATTTCAACCTTGCGAGTTATTTATGAGACATTTTGATTTAATTATGTTATTATGTGACAGCGTGGCACTATAAAAAATTGCCTTGCCAATCAGAAAAGTTGTTCCGCTGCAATTTGAGCGCATACAATATACACAGGATCTGCTGTTGGTTTCCTATGTCCCAAGGATGTCCACGAGGCGCCTTCGTCTGAATTTTGGATTATCACTCGATTTGACAGATTAATTTATTGATGGATCTGGTTTTGCATGTTGCACCAGTGTGCCGCCCCATTCAGCTTTCAATTTTTCATCTTTTTTTTACACAGTCACTGAGTGATGTCCATTTGCACTTAAATTCATTTTTTACCCAGTCAAAGTTTATCACGACTTGAAGTTGTCCAAGTTCGTCTCATAACCTGACAACAACTCGAGATGACGTCAGTCAGTCACTCAATCACGGCATGCGTTCTGGGTTGACCTTTTTGCGACTGGTCACGCAGTTGGCATGACGACGTCCTGAAACCGACGCTGGACATTACCGCGACCGATTGAAACTCTCCTTCGAAAAACAAATTCCCAAGGACAACGAAACTTGTGTGTCTACAATAAATTCATCGAAAAATGTTTGTTTGGTTTTAATTTATTCATGTGTTTGGAATCGGCCTGTCATCAGATCAAACATTAATGAAACCGAGTTGGAAAGTTTAAATCAAAGTTGAAAAGGTAATTAGATTTGATCCGCTTATCGCTTTGGTATTTTCTATCTACTCGGGCATATCTTGCTATGTGTGTAGAAGCTCGATGACGTGAACAGAAACCGACACACAATCTCGGGCCGTTTTAAGACCTTCGTAGGCCCTAAGCACGTTTTTTCTAGAGGCTTCTGTTTAACTTATTTTCGCTTTTCATTCAATTTTTACTGTCCGATTTAAATTTTTTGCAGTGAGATATTGTGGGCCTACGAAATTTTTAGGCTAAAAATTTCGTAGGCCCTATGCATTGTGCCTACTTGGCCTAATGGATAAAACGGTCCTGCGTTCTGCTAATCTATGGTTCACACCCTGTATCTTGATGCTAAATTCGAACTGCGCAAACAATTTTCTAATTCAGTCCTAATTTAGCCTATTATTAGGCCTAAAAATACAAAATAATGTAAATAAACAACAATATACAGTCAAAACTCGATATAACGAATTTTTGCTATTACAAATTTTTTAAAATGACTTGGTTGGTTTGCCATAGAAACCCAAGTTAAAAAATTTTAATATGACGAATTATTCGTTATAACGAACACATTTTTAGGAACACTGTAATAACCACAAGCCCTTGTTGCAACGAATTTCGAAAATTGATCATTTGACTCATGACTGATGTTTTTATTTAGAAACTTTAGCATCCAAGTCGGGCATACTAAGTATAACTTCAATTCCTTCTGGCTATGCTGACCAGCAGCAAACTCCTGGAAAAGATCTATACTCGACGATGGTTAGGACATAAAATGAATTTATTTATTTTCCGCATGGCAACAGTTGCATGGTAACCAAGAATGTTACAATGGTCATTGGCTTAAACAAAACCACGTAATGAAACAATTATACCACTTAAGAAAACACAACTCAAACTTTAGCACTAGTTTCTGTAATATATTTACAAGGATACAACAGAAACCAAGAGTACAACAATATTTATTGGTGAAATTTTCCATTTTAAAATGGCTGCTAAATAAACGTTTGCAGGAACAAGAAATGCAAAGAATCACTTGCTTATGAGCAATGTACCAGCAGATATAATTTTTTAAATTAATGAAATTGAAAATTTTATTTGGAAAAATACTGTCATAACTTCAATTCAAACAAAGGTCACCATGCATACGAATAAATATTGTTTTTCATATCAAAATTGAATTTTTTCAGCTTTAAAGTGCATTTTTTATATTTTGTTATAACGAACTGATTTCTCGGTTCCTGAGCGATTCGTTATAACAAGGCTCGACTGTACCAGTAATTCATAACATGGTACTAAAATATTGTTGTTTTCTTTCATTTGTTTAGCATTATTTGGCCGAATATTAAGCTTAATCCTGCTAAATATGGACTGGAATTCGAAAATCGTCTGTGCAGAATGGGATGCGCAGTTCGAATTTAGCATCTAGATACCGGGCGTGAACTGTAGCTGTGTGCATTTCCAAACTCAATTTGCCAACAGAGTTCACATTGGGAGTTTGAGATGGAGATGGAGATGGATTGGCAGGGCTAGTGAATTGCATCCGGCAGCTACTAGAACCGGATCCAGTGCTGGATTAAAAACCCTGTGGAGGGCCCTAGGCAGTCGAAATCTTGGAGGCCCCTCCAGGGCCAGCTGGAGGTTTTGTGTGGCCTCGAGACAAAGTTATTAGTGGGGCCTCGGTTTGGGGTCTGAAAAAACGAAGTCTGAGCCGCCCCTGGCCTCCTCGCAAATTATCTCCTAAAATGTTTTTGATTTTACCAACCAACCAACAATTTCAATATTATTTTGATTACCGTGGGGTCCCTAAAAGGCATGGGGCTCATAGGCCGCTGCCTACTCTGCCTAGTTTGCCTACTTGGTAATTCGGTTGACCTGTACAATTATCCTAAAGTCTAAATAAATAATCTAGAAATTTTGTTGGAGCATTTCACTTGATTTGGCAGAGGTGAAAATTTTTTTTCCTGTGTATGGATTTTTGCAAAGAGACAACGAGCGAAATGAAAGGAGATGATTAGGGAAATGAGGAAGAGGATTTTTGTGAAACAATAATGAAAAAATACAGTTGTAAATGAAAACGAGGACTTGTGCAATATAACATGAGTAATATCGTAAGACGATTGATAGAAATTAAATTTTTCGGCTTTTAAACGTACACTTTCGAGGAAAGAAAGTTAATTAACTGTACTTTGACCCAAAAATTCATCAAGGAGAAGAAAAAAGTGGTGAGACAAGAGTTTGCTGGTCGTTTTTAATTAAGAGTAAAATATGTCGGGTGAGGGCCAAGGAGTAATTATTTTTTCTCATTATTATTATTATTGCAGAATGTCATGTAGCACGTACTTACACCTGAGCTGGAATATTGTGTTTACCTAGCATCAGCTCACAACATTTAACTTGTCAGGAGTAATGAAAATCGAGAACTGGAGCGAGGTGGAGTTCAGAAAGGCCCAGATGTCACCACTTTTCTCCTGCCAAATTGAGGACCCGTGTTGCCATGACGACGTGCAATACATCCCTTGTCACGGGATCGCAGTACATTAGATTTTTAGCGAACTTTTATTCCATTTTGCAACAGTAATGCTAATAACACGTCGGGTTATAGCAGCTTGGGGATCGAGACGACGTGTATATTTTATTTGTGGGAGTCGGACTAGTTGCAGATGGCAATAACGGTGTTGTTTTGATTGTGTGTGAATGTGTAGCAATTTCGAGTTATTAAATAAGAGAAAGAAAGCCACGAAACAAAAACAAATCGATAGAGCTCAATGCGCGCATTTCTTTTATCACCAGTGACGTTATTCTTTAATAAGGAGACAAGTTGGACAATTGGAGTCTCGGTGCTGGTTTGAACGTTCGAGTATTTATTTATTTATTTTGTATTTCTTATTTTTTTAACAAATTTCTTTTGAGACAGTGAAGTTAATGGTGAAATATTAACGCTCGTTTAATGTTTCACGGTCCTGGAAGCTGTCTCATCAATGTATTACTATCTATAGCTGACTCAAAGGCCAAGCTTCCGAGTAAAGTCTATATTTTATTAGAAATGCATTAAAAATAATTAAAAAGTGAGAAAAAGCGTTCGCGGGTGAAGGGAATGGAAAAAAAATGTCATAAGAGTTAATACAAAGTTTATGTGTTTTTTGATAAAAATTTCTGTTGGACAGCAGTGAGTAGTTTGGTCAATTTCACCCGGACGTGCTGCTCTCGTTTTAACTCGATTTGGATTGTTGGTAACTGACTTGAATGGTAATTTGGAGAGAAAAAGCCCCGCGTTCCTATTTAAACTCAAGAAATGTGCACTACAGCTTATTTGTGAAGTTAGTCGAGTTTGATGACAAGTCTTTTTTCTTCTTCTTTATCCGCCGTATATCAACTACGCCACGGGCTTTGTGGGAATTAAATTTTTAATATTTCCTAGATCTTTAAGGCGGAAAATGTCGGGGGAAATTCGAAGGCCGAAAAAGTTGCCCGTATGCGCTAGGTGTGAGAAATCAATAGAATACGTTTATATTTGCGGATAAAAAAAAATCCTGTACAGCACGTGTATTTTTGTCTTTAAGAACGTGGAAATCGAATTAGACGAGTGTAGAAATGGAGAAAAGAAGAAAAAAAAATGCGAAGACGAGGCGACGAGGCAGAAAGAAAGTTGTCGAAGAAGCTGCTTGCTGGAAAAGAACACTTGTAGAGATGGGTATCGTGGAGGTTCATTGGTGAACCCAAACCTTTCACCCGTAAGAAATGGGCCCCCTGAAGTTAGTTCAGAGTGTCTGGCTCCCTGCCAATGTTCCACATGTCGTGTAGTTGAGTTTCGGGAGGAGAGTGTGACACTTTTTAAAAACAAAAAAGAAATTGCCACTGATCAAAACGATCAATTTCGACACGTGCGCATCTATTTCCGATTTGCACTTTAAACGGCGTGTGTTAAATCAGCTGGATTTATTTTAATGGATTCCACTCCTTTGCTTGATGAACCGTTTCCAATGGGGCACATTTACTAGGGCGTGGTGACTGAAAAATAGGGTTATTACCCTAATTTTTTCGCGATCATTGATTACAACGTGCAATCAGAAATTGTTGCTTTTTCGGTCGACGCGAATGGAAAATTTTAAATCACGAATTGCTTGCAATTGAATGTCAGTTGGAACCATTTATTTCCGGTTCTTACTCTCCAATATTGGCAAATGACATGCAGTGATTGGAGGTTTGTTAGATGGAGCAATTTTTTTTTTTTTACTGGAACTGATTGAGGAATTTATTATACGGAAAATAAAATTGGTAAATGAAAAGTGGAAATATTCACGGTTTGTTGGAGAAATGAAAATCGTTGCATGTCTCTTTTATTTTCTTTGTGAAAGAGGAGGGGAAAGAGAGAGGTTTAAAAAGAGCGAGGTGAGAAAGCAAATTTATCAGACGAACGGACTCAACAAGTGGCGCATGATTGGGTCTGAAAAGGAATTCAGATTGCATGCAATGAGTCCAATGACAGCCGGGATTCGTTGCTTGATTTATTCAGGCTTGTCACCAAAAGTCATGCCGATACAATTAAATGGGAATGCATTACCGGTTGGTTTAAATTTTGATGCGTTGTCATGGCAACTGCTTCCGGAAACCTGCTGTGTCGGGTTTAGAGACGAAACGAGGCTACTGTACTTGCAGAAAGCTGAAATTTGCTGCTTTTGCGTTTCCACTCTTATTAAATTCTTTCAATTGCCACTGGTGTTGGAATTGAATTGCGAGTTGCCCGGGCAACTGATACTGTGTCAGTCATTGATGGCTTCCATGATGGATTGCAGTATGCACGGGATGATGATCAACAACAAACCGCTGTCTTAGCTCGATGAAGTAGAATAAAGGAGATGAGCCATTTTGGATTTTTGTTTTTTTTAAAAAAAAAAAAAAAAAAAATTTAAATTTTTTTTTTATTATTGTAATTTTTTTTTAGTGGGTGGTTGACTCGGGTTAGGATGAGTTATTGCAAGATGTCGTGGCAAATTTGGGTCGTTTTTTAATGTATGGATGTTAGGGTTATGGGAGCAATTTGTTTTGAAAATCGATATCGCTGCAGTTTTGAAATTTTGTAGGTTAAATTAGGTAAGTGAACTTTTAAAGGTGAAATAAAAAATTGCGGTCGTAAATTTGGAGTAATAAAAAAGGAAAATAGATTTTATTTATTTTTTTAAAATTCGGTCTATGAAATATCGATATCGCTTTTTTCCATGATTTGTTTAAGGTTCAAATAAAATATGTTCTTTGATATTTTTTTTCCTTTTTGAAATAGTGAAATAACCAAATGACTTTTTTTTTAAAAATATCGATTTATTTGATTACCATTGAAATATTACCAAATTAATCCGCACATCGTTGAAAAAAAACTTTATGACGAAGAAAATTAAAAAGTAAAAAAATCATTTTTTTCCTTTTTTTAAATTTTATCTTATCTTCTTTCATCAGAACCGCAAGTTTGATCAAAATTCAGTGGAGAGACTGAGGGGAAAGAAAAGAGAGCAAAACGAGTGCAAAATTGGGATTACTCTGTAGAAGAGTAAAGACGACGGTTGTTTGTGTTGTGGCGTAGCAAAGTTGATTGGTACGGCAATAGGATCCTTAATTTACAGAGTGCATTGCGAGCTAAATGAATTCTGATGCAATTAAGCGAGCAAGAGAATATCGGAAGGAAAAGTGCATTTGTGAGTGGTGTTAATCGGGGCCAGCTTCATGTTACAACTTTACCGCACCTTGACTGCATTCGCACGTGACTTCACTTAGGAAATTTTTTTTTAAAAATGTATAAAATTATACATTAATGGATGCCGGTGTTGCGCATGGAAAATAGGTGTTGGCATTCAATTAAAGTGAAGGAAAAAAATGCGCAAAATTGATGTGGCACGTGCATGAGCAAACGGGGAGTTGTACAGTTTTTAGATGTGTAAAGTAACTCAAGATTTGTGCTTGTTCATCGATAAAAGCAAGACGGAAATTGTCTCTTTAGTGCTATGTACCTTGAAGAGCAATGTGTCTCGCGAGGCAGACGAAAAAGATGCTAGTTGAGAGAAAGATGAGAGGTAATTTGTCACGAGGAAAATAATTTGCGACAATGAGATGATGCAGATGGGTTGTTGAAGGTGTTGCAATTGGAGATTCCCACAAGATCGCACACGAGGAATTGGTAAATAATTTCGGGATGCGATGGAGAGATGGTGGGGCTTAGCTCGTGACATGTTGTTGTTTTTGAGAAATTGTTTGGGGGATTTGAAGGGTAAGAAACGTCGTGTCGTTTATGATTGATGTGGATTTGTTGTTGTTTTAACGAGCTAGGAGTTATCGCTGTCGCGGAGATTTGTTCAGAGCTAATTAAAATAGAATAGGAGGTGTAAATGGATGGTCACTCAGGTTTAACGGTAATTTGTATGAGGGGGTCCTAATTTGGCGACTCGTTTCCAGCGATTAAATTATTTCGAGTGGGTTTCCTCTTTTAATTAATTAATATGGTTAACGTGATTGACAGGCGGGTTGGAGGTGTGCGCGATGACGATAAAACACGCTAAAAATGTAGCACTGCGTTGGATTATGTAAATTGAGCTATCGCGTATGGGAGTCTAATTACATTTTTTTTATTCTTCAACTTGTATGTGGGTCTGCGTTGGAGGAGGGAACTTATTGGATAAATTGTTCGAGCGCGTGTTTTAAAGCGGGGATTATATTAAAGCGAGAGAGAAAAAAATGTACAGTTTCAAATGACTAGTTCGACATCAATTAAGCGTGGTTAATAACGTACAAAAGCATTTTAGCACGGATTTAATGTAGTCAGAATTTAATTTTGTCTTGTTTACTCTGGATTTTACAAAAGTTTCCTGGGAATTGTTGGAGATGATGGGAATTCAGGTTGGTTTTTAATTTTGAAGCAGAAATTTAAAAACAAAAGTAATAACAATAATGAAAATGTAAGGAAAGAAAGAAAGAAATATTTTTTGGAATTTTGAAGGTGTAAAATATCGGTTTAAAGTTAGAAATGAAAAAGGTCGGAAACTTATGACATTGCACTTATTGCAATGAGTAGAGGAGGGGAAAACATTTTAGAGACGAGGGAAACAGATTTGTGGAAAACCATACTGCAGCTTTTTTTTTCCAGCTGCTGACTGCGTAAGCAGAAAAAAGCGGCATCGCACTAAAAAGCGCACCCTTAAAGGCAGCTTGACCGTACATCACTTTTGCAATGCAGTGCAGCCGAATCGCGGGTGCAGGCGCGAGTGCAACAGAACTAATGATTTATTCGCGGCAACGATGCAATCACAAGTGGAATCCAAAGGTGGCCAGGATTGCGCTTTTCTATCGACTTATTGACATTGCTTTTAGTCATGTTTCGCTCGATTGGAATACGGAAGAAAATGAAATCATTTATGATAGCAATAACACTGCACTTGTGAAATGGGTTATCAAAAGCCAAGTAAATAAAAAACCATGTTGTCTGAGGATGTATATAAACATATACATATATATATATATATACAGTATATATATAAAAGGTTTTCGCCATTTTGGTCGTTGATGATGAGATGTTCAACAAGGGCTGATGGCTTGTTTCGCAGTTTGAAAATGGAGTGGAATTTATTTTCTATCTTTTTTTGAATGCTTTTTGTTAAAGTTGCGATGTTGGTAAACAGAATATTTTTTCATGTAGGATTGTTTGATTTTTATTGATTTTTGAAATATTCGATTGCAGATAACAGCAGATGATTGTGACGTGTCCAGTCATTCGGTTCAGTGGATTTTAAAAAGGTAAATAAATGGACAATGAAGTGGGCATTATTCAAACTCCAGAGAGCTCAAAATGGAACGCAGTAAATCCATCCCTCTGGCTGCTTATGGCGTTCAAGCTCTTGGCGGCTTGTCCCTTTGGTGGTACTAAATGACAGGTCTGGTGTTTCCGGCTGGGGTTTAGGGTCTTCCACAATAAAATCGTTTACAAACGACATCGATAACTAACGCCACGTAACGACCGAGTCAAATTGCGCCGCGACTTTAACAGCAAAGCAAGTTAAGTTTAAATTTGATCAAGTTTGACGAAATGGCTCGACGGAATTAAGAGGAATTTAGCTGCAAAGTCCGCTAATGAATTCCTTGCATTTTAAATATCGGTTTGTTGACATCCGTCCTTCGGAAGTCCAAGTCGGCTGTCTAAGCTAACATTTGCACGGCTGGAGCAGGCCGAGTTTACTGCTCGTGTGTAAAACTTTATTCAAAAACACTTTGCTCGCTCTTCTTTCCACTTGAATAATAATTACCGGGAAATCAGAATTAAATGTTCGGTAAGTGGGACATTGAAAAATTCCTGGAAACCGTGATCATTTACCGTGTTTATCGTGCGCCCATAAACCATCGAACGACGGCAGTAAATCCGACAATTTAATGGTAAATGTGTGGTTCAGGGTGCCCCATTTGCAACTTTTTCGTCGAGCCAAATGTGCCCTAAAATCCGCCCTTAAAGCGACGTGTGTTTCACTCGATCGTCCGCGCCTGGCGCTGCCGATGAATGTTTGTTTTTGGTCTTTGAACGTTGAACGTTGACATTAGCCAAGATGGAAGTATGGTGTTGGGGGTCACGAGCGATGTGACAAGAGATGTCAAGCAGATGAGAGTTGATTGAAAAGAAGACCGCGAGTATTTCCCCAAGGTGATAAGGCCATGACTTTAAATGTGGAGCAGAAATAGAGGACGGGGTGAACAAGTTTCTGTGTGTGTGTGTGTGTGGTGTGGAGATAGTGAGGTGCAATTTACTTGTGTGATGTCTGTGTGTTCTGGTCTTTGAGAGTTGCGAGCTTAAGTGCAAGGGGAGGGGGATTTGGTGTCGGTGTCGGTTGTAATTGAGTAGTGGAGTGGATTGCCGCTAGTGGGGTATGGAAAATGAGTTTTGAAGAGTCGGACGGTGGGAGTTGTGATGGGTTTGGTTGTTTTTTTTATTTTTCTTTTGTGTTTTTTTTCTATTTTTGTTGAAGTGTTGAGTTGGTTTGCGTTTGTTTGAGTTTAGTATTGTGGGAAATGGATTCGGTGTGAGAGTGAGTGTCAGTTGCACGAGAACTAGTCCATAATTCATGGTAAATGGATGTGAGTGACGTAGGAATGCATCACAGCAAGAGACAGGTGTCGACTTGGCATGCATCACATATTGCTTTCGAGGAGTGGCAGTTGTGAGTACTTGCCCAATCCAATACCATCCCCACTAACTCACTTCTATTTTTTCGATTTTTTTTTCTTCCTTTTTGTGCGAATATTTTTGATTTTATTTGTTTTTGTTTTAAAAAAAAAAAAAGAAATGAAAACATTAAAATTCAAAATGATGATCGTCGAATGGTTATATTTTATTTTTTTTAATTTTCTTTTAATTTTTTTCAATTTTCTTTGCAGGAGTTGTTTGATGTCAGAGGAATCTTTGATCGAGGATGTTTTGCGGGGAAGGCGGCTTTCTCGAATGAAATATTTTGATCCACGCCAGCACTACATCATCCTGAAGATGAAGTTAAATTACAAGTACTTAAAGCACATGTACGTTAAAGGAGGGTAAATTGCATTTTGATCTGCGTAGTAATATTTAACGGGTATTGGATTTACCGATCGCACGACACGTTAGCAATAAACATATTTGATCGATTTTGCGATGTTTTTTAATTTAGTGTGCACTACACGCGTAGTTGTCACTAGGATCACGAGACCGAGACATTAGAGTGAAGCACGGTGCCTTTTAAGATCAGTCGAGCGTTGGGTGAATGCTTTGTTTTAAAACTCATGCGTTTGCAAGGCATAACTTCAAGTTTAGTGTTAAAAGTTTTGGTTTGCCTTTCCGTTTGATGGTAAATTTTAAATGGAAATTGGTTTGAATGTCTCCCAGCTAATTAATCGAACTTTTCTCACTAATATTTGATGGCGCCACTGAAACCAAGCGCAGATTAATATTTGCGCAGCGTTAATTACTTATGTTCTGCGCTTTAATTTCACTTGTACACCACAATTGTGAAGATTAAAACTCCATTTCGTTGCTGGCGTGTTTAAAGATCCAGTGCGATGCGGGGAAGTGGGGAAAATGCAAGTTATTCATTGTTCGTTCGCCTGTAAGTTGGTAATCACTTTGAATTCGTTATAGAATCCAGGATATAAATATGTTTAATGGTATTCGTGTCACGGTTTACCACAAGCATTTAGCAAACGAGTAACATTTAAGACTCGTCTTTTAAACGAGAAGTTTTGGTGGTAATGCCGCATCTGCACACAATCCGGTAGTATTTCACTAATGAAATTTGGGCCTCACTGAACTGCAGGGCCCATAACCACAAGATGCAAAGGAACGGCTCAACCTAAAGCTGCAATTGGGTGTTTTCAAGGACGGGATTAAGTCGGCCAGATGTTTTGCTCATGCAAATCCACATCCCCACGAGTTGTTTGGATCCCCTCGTGAATTAACGAGAGGATTTCGCAGATTTCGACTGACTTACCTAGGACTTTGGACGGCGATTGCGTCATTCCTTCTGGAGGTAACCGTTGCTGGATTAGTGGCGGGTTCTGCTTGTGTATGTTGATGGCCGTGTTGTTGTTGTTGGTCAAGATGTGAAAGGCGGACGAGTTTTTCGATTTTTTATTCCGTGTGGCTTCTCGTTCGCATCGTTTGAGTTTTTCCTTGAGGTATGCGACTTCGTGCTGTGAGGAATAGATGTTTGCTTGTATTAATCAATTGAGCTGCACAAATTATTGGTAGGAGTTGAGCATCGAAACGCAACAACATCACTTAACTGTAATTTAGCTGGGTGGGGGTTCGGCTTTTCTGCAAATCACTTCTAATCAATGCAAATTTTATGTTATTGCCTTGGAAGAAACGTCAAATAAGAACTGTCGCCAAGTAATTCGAATTAAGAGTGATGTTAATGACCCGTTTCGCAGAAAAATCGGATTAACGCACTTAATTTATTGACAACTGGAACTGCGGCTTTTATTTTTTATTTTATTTTATTTTTCATTTTATTTTTTTTTTTCGCATAATATGGATATCGAGCTGCTGTCACGATGGCAAATTTTGGTATCGTTTGGGGTTAATGGAATGCCAGTGGAGTAGGAATTTTTGAAAAGGAAATTTTCTTTAATTGGTCTTTGAAACGTTCAGATGTGAGCTCTAAGCCGCAGGGTGCAGAGATAAAATGTGAAAGAAAGGGTTAAGTGGAGTCAATTGTATATGATTAATAAGGTTGCCATTGGGACGTGGGATTTCTCTCCCTCGGGAACGCTGCTCTTTGGTGTAGTTCCATCGATACAACAAAATCCAGTTTTCGACACGGAAGCCAATTAGTTGATGTGTAAACAGAAAGCTTTGCGATTTCCCCTTCTGGGAGTCAAACTTTAGCGAATCAATTTTGTAACGCGATTCCCACAAACATGAAAGTTCAAATTAAATGTTTTGAAAAAGAAAAAAAAAAAATTAAATAAGTCTAAGAACGTTGCATTTAATATCTCGGAACACGATTCCGGTTAATATAAGACGAGTCAGAGTTGTCAAAATGTCTTTTCTTCAACGCGTTAAAAGATAGTGGGGTATTGAAGGAGGGAAGAGAGGAAGAAAAAAAAAGTTTGTGCGCGTCAAGTTAAGTTGCGAGGACAAGAGCTGGGAGTCCTTATCGGAAAATGAGAGGAAATTTTCACCTTGCTGGAAAGATTGCTGAAATCTCCAGTAGGTTAGCGATATGGTTTCCATAGTTACAAGCAAAACGCGCCTTTTGAAACGCCTTTTCCGCATTCAGCCTCCTCTTACACGGAGCGAGAGGGAAATTTGAAGAGTGTTCGGGAAAAATAGGTTGATAATTTACTCGACACTTAATCGGAAGTGAGTGAAGGGAGAAGGGACGTTATCTAAATTGCGATCCGGTGGGCCGTTGTTTAGGCACTGGCCGCCCTTGGCTTTCTAATTATTTGAAAGAATTTGATGATGAAACGTGGTAACTTTGTGATAGTGATGGGCTGTTGTTAGATCATCGTATTTCCTGAATTGATTTGGAGCTCTAGTTGAATACGGGGTCGCGAAACGGGTCAAACAGCTGTCAGATTAGACGAATATGCGGCTGTGTAATCCGATAAGAGTACGTTTGTTTGTTGTCGTTGAAATTTGGGTAAACAATGATGAACAAAGACTCGAAAAGAGGGACGTTCGGCAATTGTGTTTTAGTAATGAAGTTTGCAATTGGTTTTAGTGTTTGCTTCAGCACCGGGGCAAAAAAATGTCACTTTTTGTCAATAACTTGAGAAAATTTGTAAAGAAAACAGCAGGAGATGATTAAAACGGACGGAATAATTTAATAAGAATTTTTAACGTTTGAATAACTTTAATGTTGATAATTTGAGAGTGCGTTGAGAATCGTTGTGTTATCACCCCCGAGTGCAATAGAATGCCAATTTTGGTTTTGAACATCGTCCAATTTTATGCTTTACAAGCCGCAACATGGTGTAAAAAAAGGGGGGAAATCGTGTTAGATATAGAATAAATCCATGCTAAAATGATGTGACAGTAATAAATGTAAATTTCCACTAGAGGCAATGATGTTTTTAATGCGAGGTTTATGCTCGTTCTATAATTGAGACGAGTAAGAACTGTCACATCATCTTTAGAAGCTGGATTGGCTAGACTGGCATTATTGGCAAAATGTATGAAAATGCAAGAAAATAAAAAGTAAAAACGGTTCAAGTTTTAATTAAAAAACATGTTTCGAACACGAGAAAAAATTAATAAATCAAGTGGCAGAGGGGTTGGGGGGGGCGAACCAATTCGCTATTTTTCCCGCGGTGTCGTCTATTAGGAGTAAATTTGATAAAGAGAAAATTGCACACATCCATAGGAAATGTGAGGTGCATTAAAAAGAGAAGAATAAAGATATCGCTATCAGCCGATAGGAAAATAAAAAGTCGCACGCTTTGACGACAGAAATATTAAAGGAAGCGATATAAGCGTGACTTTTACGACTGAATTTACGATTAATTCTTTCTTACCTCGAGATCTTCGACTTTAAGGATGAGTAATTCGACTTTGTGTTCGGCCTGAATCTTGTCTCTCTTGTAGGCGTTCAGCACATGCGTCATTTGTCGCTTGGTGTTGTTGATTAAAGCTGTTCAACGAGATAAATCATGCATGCACGTGTTACTGTTTGTCGTTGCTATTGAAAAGTGACAGAGTGTCAGTCTGGAGCTGTTTCATTTCCTAATAACTAATAAATATCCTCTTTTATGGTTTAATGGCGACCACCCTGCTCTTTGTAAATGGAAACGGTTCTTGTGGATGGATCCCTGCACTTACTCGCACGTGCACGTTCTGCTATCGATGGCGCAACCAGTGTTAGCTAGCATCGAAATCGAGGTGAAAATACATCTATTTTATTTCATTTATTTCGTTTATTTAACTGTAAGACTTTGTGTGTTGAAAAAGCAATTTATCTGTCAGAACGGGCAAAAGTATGACCCAGGGATTCGCTAGGAGAAACAGATTTAGTTTTATCGAAACGCGTTGTTTATTGAATGGTCATCTGCGAATCGCGACCCCCTGTAGACATTCGATGAGAAGTTGCTGCCTCGCATGGTGCGCGTGCCATGCAGGACAGCTTCGCCGGCGGAGCTTTAGTCTGGTCGGATTCCGAGAGAGTTGAGTTGGAATCTAATAGAGGCACGAGTAAATACCGAGTGAAGATGCCCGTGTGCGTGAGGGCTTTGTAGACCGTGTGATCAATGAGTTCTCTCCGGGGGGCACAGGCAGGAAGTCGTGGGGTTGAGGGAAGGGGCTATTGGATGAACGACTGATGACCGTCGAGTTTGCGAACGCTTCTAGTGGCTATGATATTGATTACTGATGGCCTTGGTTGGCGGAAGCAGTAAAGGATCGGGAAAATAATATTTGCGACGGGTCATGGGCTGATAAATTGCGATTATGGCGATGTCCTTCATTTCTTTTATTTATTTTTATTTGGGGATCGGGGCTGAGGTCGAAGTCGAGTGTGAAATAAATGTTGGGAAATGTGTTTTTGGTCACTCACATTGTAAAACCCGTTTGATCCGCCAAAGACGAAGTAGAATGATGGACAGTGCAGCATCTCTGCCGTCTCTGGGCGCCGATAGGAAGGCTAAACCGAGCGCGAAGGCCACCAACACGACGACGGCATCGAAGAGCTGTGAAGTGAAAGGAAAGATTTGAGTAAAAATTTGGTGCTGAGAAATGAAACTTTTATTTTTAGTTTAGAATTTTCTTTTTCTCTTATTTTTTTGCATGGATCAGTGCGCGAGAAATTATATTAAAAACTAATTTTTTTTCATTTCATGTCGAGAATTGATCATATTGTCAATCCGAAGACATGGAGTGGATAAGAAATGAAAAGAAAGAACACTTTACTATGTTTGACAGGCTGTGACAGATTCGTGTGATTTGGCTTCATCTGTCACCAAACCAATACGATTCGTGTGGATTTTTGTTTTTTTTGTTGTGTTTGGATAAAATAAAAAGAAAAAAAAGCTTTTCTGGATGCGTTCCTGTTTGAAAAGTTGAAGTCGAGTTTTCATTCCTTCTTTTTCCACCTCAAGTGTGAGTATGAATGGAATTTTTGCGCTTGTAAATTTCACTCCTAACAGAAACTGGATATAAATGTCAGCCAAGAGGAGTGAAACGTTTGTCACTTTGGCGGGTAATTGGTGAATGCTTTTTCTTTCTCTTTCCTTTTCCAAAGTTTGGAGGTAAGACGACTATAAGTAAGAGATAGCGATTGGAGATCCCTTTAAAAGGTTTTTCCTCCCTAAGATGTGCGTAATAAATTGGGTCGAAGAGAAGTCCTTCCTCGTCTTGTTCTTATCCACCTCTTGACTCTTTCACTAACCTCCATGCACCGTGTGAAGAAGTTGGCTTTGCCGCTGATCATGCGAAGGAGTATCTGAATGAATGATCGAAAAATTAGACATAAGTTATATTTCATGCGAGTTGTTTGATTAGTACTTCGAGCGTGAATATGGAGAGAATGGCGATTGTGGTGTATTTGAACACGATTCTGGCCGTGGTGTGTTTGAATGTGTTCGAGTTGGAAGGATGGAGGCGCACGAGGTCCACGCCCAAGTTGGACTCGTTGCCAGAAGTTGATTCATTGCACGTGCGGATCCAAAGAGGATCTGAAAACAAGACAAAAGAGTCGTATGAGGCTTCCAAAGTCAATATATCACGTTCCTTGCTATTTCCATTCGAATGAACAACGGAAAACTCCCCAAGATAAGTTCACCCAATCAACCCATGTAACTAGTTATTGAATTGATTGTTATCTCTTAATGGCGATCGATGTCAGTGAACGACCATCGACACTGCAGTCAGTTTTAACAATAAATATCCTTAGAATTTCACCAGGGGGGGAAAAGTTGGAAGCTTCTTAACTTTTTTCTTCCTGCAAACCCCTGAGACAACTCGCAAACAGGCGGAAGAAAACCTCTTAACATTCCCCTCGGAATTCAGTAAAAATCTCAATGGAATTTGAACCTGTTTAACCAACAGTGCTGTAGCAAATTTCTTTATTTCTGTAATTCTGTTGATTAAAAGAAGAACGATGTAGAAGAGCCGATGTCGGTTTCGTTGGGTCTGTATTGGCCTATATCGCTAACCAACACATTTCCGACATTGGTTTTCCTTATTATTTTAAGATTGTAGTTAATATTGAGCCATTATTGCAAAATGTTAACATTTTATTATTGGTCCAACATATAGTCTACAACCAACTAAAAATCAACATTTGGCAAACATTACACGCCGCTTTGGTTGTTATCTTTTCTTGTTGTTTTACATTTAAAACGAAGTTTAATACTATTCAAGTGGTATACCCTGAATTGACAGACATCCACAAGTCCTCTTGAAATTGGATTGGTAAAATGTGAAGCATCTCTCTCTCTTCTCTCGTCTCCTGCCCCCCCTCATCCTCCCACCGGCTTTTTCCTTCATGAAATAATTTTGTTTCGGTTTAAGTTCTTAACATTTTTCATCTGTCAAGTTGACTTTCCAAGACGGTTTGTTGGAGTTGTGTTTTGTTTGTTTATTGTCAGCTTAATAAATGTCTACGGGGTCCCCGAGGTGGGGGGCCAAGTGCAATACGCTGTCCAGCGGAGCAGTTTTTAAAGAGGGCACAACAGAGTAATTAAGTGTCCGTTCTGGAAGAAGCTTATCTTTTAAGATGTGACTCGTTATCAGCAACTTAAATTAAGAGCATTCAGGGTCAGCGAGGTCTCTGTGCAATTTCCTCAGACAGTGAGGAGGACAACAGATGACTCGGTTCTCACATGATTTGCATGCGTGCCAAGTGCCAGCACAAAAAAAAAGTCGCCTAAATGTATTAAAGGGGCAGTTGAGCTCGGTTTGAAAAATGTACAGGTGCAAATAAATCATTTTGTTTTATGTTATTTATTTTTGTTTTATGGGGAAACTCGACATAAATTTGAACAAAAAAGAACTAGGAAGCTGCAACTGTTTAGTATTAATGTATTCGAATTGTCCTTCTTGATTGCTACTCGTTTTCTTATTCCATTTGCGTCTTTTGGGTGTGATTTTGTGTCAGTTGCATCTGTGACTGCACAGGTTTGTATTTTTTTTATTTTAATGAATCTTATGGTTTATTGAATACTTTGCCAACACCTTTTCCTTTTTGTAATGATGATGTCAGAAGCAGATGGTGAATACAAGTTGTGATGGATTATGGTAATGTTGTTAATGTCTCAAACTCGAGGAAAACTTCTTTAGAAAAATGTATTGTTTTGTTGTTAGAGATTAATTGACTCTTTTTTTCTGTATCCTTTTTCATTTTTTGTCTATTTTCAATTGAATTAAGACTTGGTTTTCAATTTTTTTTAAAAATTACTGATTGTAATTGCCCAAGTCGTGTGTCTTGGGATACAATTACTGTCTCCCAAACGTCCACAATAAAGGAAAGATTGCTTTATTTTCTTATCAAAACCCGACGAAAAAAAGTAATTTATTGTGTATTTTTGCTTTTTGGTTGGACTAATGTCTCAAAAATTACAAAACGTTATGTTAATTAGGCGATTGGAAGGCTCCTGGTCGTACAAACCAACGTTTATAAATGGAGAGATATGCTTTCAAGTCGGAGAATGTGGATAATTTGACCATTAGTGAAATTGTTGAGTGGAAAATTGGATCTTGAAATGTATTTTTGATGAGAAACTTCAGAAATTAAGTGTGCAATCTTAATCAATTCACCTGAACTAGATGAAGTGTGTAATTTAAAACGCGTTCCTCCTCATTATCGTCAAATTTCACCTAAATTATTTCAAATTCGAAGCAAAAATTTCATCGAATTTTCTAATTGCACATAAGCTACAACATTGCACTCTGCACATAAGCCGAAACAGATAGCAAACCGGCGCGTAATTTATTCAGAGCAAGTTGAAAGTTTTGTTTTAAAAATTTCATCCTTAAGACAAATGTATGAATCGTTTATTTCTATTTACTCAATACTCATCTCTTTTTCAGAGCAAGTTTGTTGTTGAGATGTCAGTTTGGTTCGGATTTCGCTCTCAAAATGATTACAGATAAAGCAGCAAAGTTGCCATTGAATATTTCAAGTGGATTCGACTTTCAATATTAGTCATGACAGTTGCATTACCGAACACGTCAAAAGTTTGACTCGTAATTCGTGTGGTGGAAAACGATTGGGCCTCAATAATTCATTTTCTAGTGTTTGTACGTACGGCATTTCGCGATTTGCAACGAACCGTGTGAGTGTGTGTGATGCTGATGCGGAAATAAATTTAACTTGGACCATTATTACGAGAAGTTGTTGTTGGCGCAAAACTACTAATGATTAATTAAGTCCACTTATGATATAATTAGGATTTGGGTGAATGCACACACGCGCTGCCAGTGCAGACGGCACAATAAACACACTTGGCTAGGCTGTGTCTTGTCGAAATGCATGAAAAATCAATATGGATGCGGATGGCGTATTAAGAGCGAGATTTTTCAGGCTCGTTTCGAATGCAGAAGGACGTGTCAATGTTGCGGAAACAAAACAGGAAGAGTTTTGCAAATGCAGGAAGTGTCACATTTTCGGCAACAGCTATGCAGTCGAATGTGTAAACAGACGCGACGCAGTTAAATGCGCGTTTTGGATAGTTTCGTGGCTCCTTTTTTGGTAGATTGGTTGTGCCAGGTGCGAATAAATTCGAAATTATGCGAAAAACTCGAAAACTTCTTGTTTTTCATTCATTTCTTGTTTGGCGACTGCTGAATTTTTATTAAGGAAAATTTCCAACGATAATATTGTTGAATACCGTATTGTAGTAGCCATTTTGTGCCTTCGGTCCGGTCCGATCGTTCTACGAACGGAATGAATGAAAAATGAACGAGGGCGGCCTCTGATCGATGAAATACGGTAATTTATTATGTAAGTGCTTTGATAATATTGAAATTAAAATACGATGGTGGAAGACTCACGAGAAGTGTTTTGAGTAAGTGGTAAACAAATTACTTTGCGGTGGAAAACAAATTGTATATTTATGAAAATTGTGTTAGTTCAACCAGGTAATATTTTAAAACCCGCAGTTTTTTCCCCCCCTTACGTCCTAAAATATTCCGAAAATCCTGATTTCTGAATTATGTAAAATTCCTGCATAAAATCCTGCAGAGCCCACACACGTCACTTTACGCTCAAAATTTACATAATCCAAATAATTCGCCAAATCCGCTGCTTAGCAAACTGAATATTTATACCAACTGCGTGTAATAACGGATCCCAGCCACTCCGCCGGCCACTCTTACCCAGAGTACACCACATTCGATGACCACGCACATCCGGCACACACCAGGTAAGCACTTTCCACCATTTTCCTAATTTCTTTTAATTAGCTAGCCCTTGGTTACACACCTTTAGTAGGAAAACACTCGTGATTTTGTTATGTCTGCATCGTTTGCCACATTAGCCGCTAGATTTCTTGCTGGCTGTAATTGCAACTAAACTTATGTGGCGGCTAATTCTGTAAATGCTAAACCGCTCGAAAAAAGACGTCTCGCTTTTCTTTCCCCACGGTTGCTAACGGGTTAACGCGTGATGCAACGTGAATATCGTAAATCACATCCTAACTACTTCGAAATCAGTTTCGATTTTTTCCCTCCTGCACTCACCCTTTTTTCGCCTTTTATGTACAATTTTTTTTTCTTTTATTTTTATCGTGTGAAAGTAATTTTCTAACCTCAAAAACGTTCGATATCATACAAGGACGAGGTCTAGCGAAATGGGTAAATGGAGACCGAACCATTACACCAAACCTAAAATGCCAAGCTAGAAAATAAAAACATTTTCATGGGTGAAACAAGTCGACTTTTACATTCCACAGAACAAGTCTACCTCAAAACGCTGCGTGTATTTGCATCTGCAGCAACGCGGGAGCCAGAGATGGAGGAGGAGGATGAGTCACGTGACTCGTTTCGTGGTCGCGTCTCGAGGCAATAAGGTTTTACTACCGTAGAGCGAAGGAAAAGACGGAAAATGCAGATGTCGTTATAACAGGTGGCTTTTTTCACATTTAGCCCAAGCCTTTGCCATATTCTAATGAGTTCGGCAAGTCGTTTACGTCCATGTCCCTCTCAGGTGTGTGTGTGTGTGTGTGTGTGTGTGTGTGTATGCGTGTGTTGTAGGGAAGTGGCTTTTTGAGACAGGCGAGGCAGCCAGGTTTTGTGTTTAGGTTTTGAAAAGAAAATAAATTGGCTTGTCATCTATCATCTCGCTTGATGGCGAAGTAAGAAGGGGTTTAGAGGGGTTAATGGGGAAGGAGAGGAGAGAAGTTGATGTATGAATATGGGGTTTTAAGACTCACCTTGAATGGCCTTGAGATCGATGAGCAAAGTGGCCAGGAGGATGATTCCTTGGACGAACGTGAGGAAAACAACGCCAATGTTGGTCAATTTGGAGTTGAGAAAATGCCATAAATATTCGCATAATCTGTAATGACGGGAGAATGGGGGTTAGTTGAATGTATGGTGGTTATTAATTTTTTTTTTCTTTTTTAAATGAAATTTCACGACGACATTGTAAAGTTATCCGTATGGAGTCGTGCGAATGAGTAATGGCAGAGCAGCCATTATTCGAGCAGAGACAATAGGAAATCAATAAAGGAGTTGGCCAAGGCCAAAGAATCGCTACAAATCATGGAGTGCTACAATAGGGATAAAGTCGGGCAAATTTGCCTTTTATCTATTTGGAAAAACGTGTTCTAATTTATTATTAAAACATTTTATTTATTTTTTATAATTTTTTCTTGTTATTTTTTCGAATTATTTCAAAAAGTGTTACCGAGTCAGATTAGAATTGATTGCCGTCATGTTAATTGATGACGGATAGTCGCGATTGGGATAATGTGTCTTTAAACCGGAAGTGATTGATGGTTATCTTTAGAAACTACAAGTTAATTGGGAATGTGATGAATCTCTTGCTGGCAAGGTTCAAGCAGAACGAAGGAAAAAAAAAGACGGCTTGATTTGGTTCGTCGGTCAAAGGGCAAATGTGTCGTAATCCTTCACAGTTGAAGTAAAGAATTGTATGTTTCTCGATACCTGTGTTGTGTCTATTGAATTCGTAATGAGAACTCTTTTTGTGCCTTCAATCACTCCGTGGGCGGAAAAAAACTCGGACAAATTCGATTAACAGGAAATAGTATATCACCGGTAAATGTGGACATATCTACAGGATTTGAGTGGAAATGGAGCTACAACTTGCTACGCTTATCTTGTAGCTTGTAGCTCGTGAATTTAGCATGTTAACTTAACGAGCTACAACTTACAAGCATGTTTACATGTCCAGCTACAAGTTAAAACGCGTGATGGACACGACAAGTGGACTATCATACATTTTGTATTAACCCTGTCATTTAGACATCGTCTAATGGCAGGTCCACACTTGTGTTCACGCAACACGAGCTGGTTGCGTCTCGCAACATCAAAATTACATCAGGTTGACGTTAATTTGAGCTTCAAGTTGGAGTCTCAACGCAGGAAAAGCTGCTCGCGGGTACCAATCAGAATCATTTCGATTCTCGCCGACTCGCGTTTGTGATGGCAAAATTTAATCTAAATTTTAATGGCAACGTTCGAAGCTCGTTGATTGGCTAGACGCATCGTGTCCTGTCCGCCTTATTTGCCATTGTACTGCGTTGGGAAAACTTAGCATTACTGTTTTACAGCAACCTTTGTTGCAGTTACTATTGGTAAAATAATGCAATTGCTTCTCGTTGCAGAGGGCGGTAGCACTCGGCCAAGTAAGCCTGGCCAAGGCGTTTGCTTGCCCTGTGTTTTCTAGGATCGACAGCCTGCTTTTTCAAAGAAAGAAAATAAAATAATTCCTCACTGTGGTTCGCGTACCGGTACCGTGATATTTTAGTTGCTACGCTAATTAAAAAATGTATTCAATTTTATTCGTCACTCAATATTCCACAGAAGAAGAAAAAAAAACAGTTTAAAGTTCTCATTGCATCCTCTGACAACTTAAATTGTATTTGTTGGTGAAGTGCAGTGAAGCTCTGGGGGCAAAAGATAAACAATGTTGAACAATGTTAAAAATGTCCAAATATCCCGCCTGCTTGAGAAATAAATTGCACAATGCTTTTTAGTGGAAACGTCACACACACACACAATTTCGAAATAATAAAAATAAAAACAGCAAGCAATTAAAGCTGGAGTTGTTGACCATTACCCACATCGCAAAAGCAATTTATTTTCCACCAATTTAATTCTTGCATTACTCATTCAAATTCACCTAATTCTCAATCTGCGGTAAATTTCAGAGGTGGACACAACTTCCCAAATTGCCCCCAGATTTATGTCCGCCAATAAACACCGCCAGACGTCGTGACCAGCCCTTTGCCTGTCAAATACGAGCCAACACTCATTAGCATAAAGAGAAAGCGCCCACACGCGCGCACGGGGTTATTGACTCACGAGTCGCTCGATACGTGTTAGTGGTCACTAGACGCACGCAAAAACTGAATGAAAGCGAGGTTCGACGAGAGACAGCCATCAACAGTCTTCGGACGCACGCTCGTTTTGTGAGTCGAGGGGGGTAAATGATTGAATGGTCATCTTTGATGGCGAACAGGTGGCGAGGAAAAAGGAAGGGCACAATTGATCAGAAAATGGCACGAGCTCGTCTGTATTCTTCGCTAGTTGCGAGCCTTTATTACGGCAAAGGGAGAAAATAAGGGCCAAAAGAATTTAATGATGGCGCTTTTTTTTACGGTCAAAAGCGCGATTTGTGTCTTATTCTAGTGCCATGATTTTTCATCTCGCTCGGGAAATGGAGGAAGAGGAAAATGGTTGGCATCGTGCCCACTACGTTTGTATCTTGCGAAACAGGTTGCTTAAAATGGCCACAGGTTTCGACGAATTTAAAGCTGAATGGTTTTTGAAATTTTGCGTTTCCTGATTGATTTATTTCGTTTGTTTGTTTGTCCGCCGGTCGAGTGTGTTTCTCGAATCCGGGTGATAAAATGGCAAGTGCGCAGTCGCATTGCCTAGTTTGCATATTTAACATTGGAAAGTGGGTCTTTTATGCCTCATTAGACGTGTTTGCGTTCGATTCCATTTTCCCTTTGATCGAACAGTGTGGACAGCACAAACACGAGGATTTATGCGGTTCTATAGAAGGGGAGTGGGCGTGTGTGCACTAAAGCCGGTTACAAATTTCACTGGAAGAAGACATTGACAGTCTCATTGCGATGAGAGCCAAATGGAAAGGGAAGGGATTTTCTAGGTAAACATTGAATTTGTAACAAAAATGGGCTTCGTGACGCACGCAAACACAGAATAAACACTTGTGCCGCTCCGAATTAATGCAATAACGCAACGTGCATCGTGTGAAATCATTAAGTTTTAAGTCGAGAGACCGACGCAACGGAGAAATTTTAATCAGAGTAAAAGTGCGCAGCATTTTTCCTCTCTTTTTGTCGATTTTTTCAGGGGATTATTAATATTACGGAGTTTATTTGCGTTGGGGTGAAGTCGGTGCATCAACTCGAGGGGGCTATCGATCAAGTGCGCAGGCGTCCGCACCCACAACACGAGAATTCAATGGATAAGGTGATTGATAAGTTACCTGAAGGACCGGCGCCATGTTTCGAGAAGATAAACAAGGTGCAGTAATGAAATTAATTGTTGGTGAAGCCGCGTTTGCAGGTTTTGTTTATTTATTCAGCAGCGAGTTACCGGAATAACGAGCTCCGATGCGCAGAATGTCAAACTGTTTTTTTTTCACTCGAGCAATATTTGAATTTCAATTTGCCCGTAATACGAGCATTACTGTTAATTAATTTTTCGAAAAGCTTTTCGGTTTATGTTGCAAGGGCGTAAAACCGTGCAAACTTTGAAATGCAATTTCATTTTTTAACAAGTTGGGATTTTTTTTTATATATATATTTATATATTTTTTATTTCTCATTTCCGTGGTAGTTGGTAAAGGTATGTGTGTACGTGGCAGTTGTGGCAAGTGTCTTGGATTGTAGTTTTAAAGCGCGGTGTGCGCTTGGTGGCATCTGATGACAAATTCTCGAAATAGCAAAAAACGTGATTTGTATCAATTTATCAGTTTGACATTCAGTTTGGGCGATTTACTTTCCAATGTGTTGTCGGGGGGTTACGAGGCTATAGTGGCCTGAAAGGTGAGAATTAAAGGTGGGAAATGTAATGGCCAGAGAATTGAGATTGAGAAATTGAGAATGTGTTTTGTGCTTCCCAGATCCCACCTTGAATCCAATCGATTTTTACAAATGCATCTTTGTTCCTTAATCTTCTATTCTGACCACCCAAGGTGGTACGCGAAGATACTAACAAAAAAAATTTTTTTAAATTTAATTTTGTTTTTGTTTCAAGCTGTTTTTTAATTGGTTAGTAATTGAGTTTTCGTGTAATAGTTTAATGCTGAGCTATTCGGGTTGGGGTTGCAACGGATATTCGGTTTATATTCAGTTATTCGGCTTATTCAGCCAG
>JAQIXU010000272.1:0-43990 GCA_034701245.1 Strigamia transsilvanica
CGTATTTCTTCAAATAAAAGTCGCCCTCTATTATAAGTCGCCCTCGATTATAAGTCGCAGCATGAAGTCACTATTTGCAATACAAGTCGCCCTCGATTACAAGCCGCGGCTTATATTCGAAAAAATTCACAAAAATTTTTTTTTTTAATTTTTTTGTTTGCAAAATTAATTCATTTAAACTGTTTAAAAAAACAATTACAATACCCAAAACGTAAAATTTAATTATAACACAATATAGTATGGGCTAGTTTTACAGCCTTGATTTTAAAATCAAAGTTGTAAGATTTGCGAGGAATATTTGCGAGGCATTTTTGCGAGTGTATGTTATTAGACCATTCCCGCCAAATCCTTTGTTTTGAGTTACAACAGCGCCAATATAGGGCAATTTTGAACAATATGAACATAATTTTGCTACATAGTCGCCCTCGATTAGAAGTCGCCCTCGAAATTTCCAAATAGAAGCCGCGACTTCTATTCGAAGAAATACGGTATATGTATATATAAAAAATACAAATTATAATCTGAACTGTCTTTCGCGTGACTTTAAAAATGGTAAATCCCGAGATTCCAAAGTTAAATTTATTGGATGTTCATTGCTTGTTAACTTGGACAGAAATTTTATTACTTACGCTAATGATTTTAAATAAAAATAAAAATTGGATTACGAAAATTGAGTTTTTTATAATGCAATTTAAAAAAAATAGTTTTAACAATTTGCAAAGCTCTTTAGTTTTGCAAATTGTTTCCAGTTTTCTGAGATAATATAGCATATAACACTTAATGGCGAATGACATAATAAAAATTCTAACAGAAGAAGGAGATGAGTTTCCTAATCTACACGCCCTCCATAATAATAATTTTAAAAATGTTTCGCCCAAACCATCAGCGTTGCCACGGAAACGAGCGAAAGATTGAAGCTCAATTTTTGCCTCATTATCAAGTCGTGTGCTTAGTACAAGAGCATTGATGGTCATGGGACTTTTCTCCATTCCCTGAAGTAATACATTTGTTAAAAATCATTATTTGCTTTAACTTTATTATGAAATTTAATTTTTTTTGTAAGTCAAGCAATTTAAATTTTTCAAAAAAATACTGAAATTCGTATAATATTCAAATTTAGTTTGTGAAATATAAACTGTTTATGTACTTGACGAGCATTTTTAATTTAAGAGAAATTACTTCCTCATAGAAAAATATCCTCCAGCACTAGGTTAACCTGCGTTGATTAATTAAAATAGACTATAAAATAGAAGTGTTTTCGACTTTGTAGAAACAATATTTCACGACTTAATTAAAAATTAAGATAAACAATAACAATAGATATTATTAGTTTTAGATTTTTATTAATTTTACTAATCACGCATTAAATTTTTTTGGTATTTTAACTTTTTTTCAATAAGTGCATTAGCATGTATAACGATTTTTCTGTTGCACACGAAACTATCGGAACAAAATACTCTACATCATGAAAAATCAAAAAAATATATATTGTATTAAAAATGAATGATAAACGTACGTATCTGAGCATTCATCATTATCATTTTAGTAATTACTGTAAACGAGGGCCAAACAATTTACGCGTAATATTAGCAATATGCGTGTGTAAATTAATGAAATGAGTTATTGTTGTATAATTGTACAACCAGCAGATGGTCATTGAAAGACCGTAAAGCTTAATGCGTAAATAATCACAAGATTTATTGCCATTAAACACCATAAGGAAAAAATGGAAAAAAAAAAGGCCAAACTTTAAATTAATTTAGTTTAAGTATCATTATGTTGCCAACTACAGGGACAGTTTGTAGTAACAAACTTTTCTAATACATTTTTACAAAATAGTTATTTTCTTTTTTATAATGAATATACTAATCAAACTTACCATTAGTAAAATGAAGTGTGATGAGGACTTAAATTTCAATGTAAGATGTTTGAAGGCTGATGTTAAGTTGTTGGATTGCTCTTCTATATATACTTGATTCTCCACCTACGACCATGTCAACCAATTGCGCCTCTTCATGCGAGCGACACCTATGAGTTTGCACACACAACACTTCACTCTGAATACAATTTTCCACTTGACTCATTGCACTTTATTTTTTTCACACTTGTCAGTTGTGTGTACCTGAATATAAAAATTTCGACGTATATATAAATGTCAGTACCAACCCTTACATTAATTAATACAGCACTTGCTTTTTCAGTACAACGTATAAAAAGGTTAAATAATAAGGGACCGTTTGTCATGAGAAATCGGAAATTTTAATAATTTGCAAGTTACATATGTATGCATTAAGTACTTGTTTTATCTACAGAAAGTTTTAATTTTATTTCTTTGCTATTTGTATTATGTCAATTTAATCTCGTCAGGACCCACAGGCAGACTTTCGAGACATTATGAGCCATGCAAGGAACGTCATTTGATTCAGAAATTAATACTCTTTTATCTTAAGAATATATTTTTTAAAGTCAAAAATAATAATTTTTGTTTATATTTTGACACATTATTGTTGTTGTTGTTGTTGCTGTTTTGTTTTGTGTATGTATTACTTGATAATTGTTAATTACAAATGTTGTAAAGTCTGTAATCGTTTAATTTTCTGGTCATTATACGTACCTGCTTGCACGCACCATCTGCCATGTGTGTGTTTTAAGTATAATCTGAATTTTGGAACTTAACTGTATACAAATATTGTTTTTGTTTACTTAATATCCAGCTGATTGGCAGTTACGGTAAGATTCTTAGAATAGATATTTTTAATTAAGATAAATCTGTATTGATTTTAGTCTCCAATTTAGACAATTACTTTTTAATATATTTGGGAAAAAAGTTTTTAATTTTTAAAGCACGGTTGTTTTGATGTTGGTTCATTTTAATACGGAAGCAGAGCAATGCTCCACTAGACCTATAATTTCAACATGATGAAACTAATTTCTTCATCATCATGAGCATCACAAAGCCAGACCATCTGACGCTGTCTGACTGACCGCTATCTGCTTTTATAATGAAACAGTATAGTGAGTCAGTTTTAATTTTCGGAAAAGGAATTTACTAAATGAATTATGACCAAAATATGTTGGTTGCCAATTGTCAAGAGACAAGGTATAAAATATACCAGTCCATTTCAGAAGGGAGTAATGAATGAGAAAAAAATAAATTCTTCTAACATCCGATGTCCGATCGATAGTTTTTGTCAAAAGTCTGTCATAGCAGTGTCCGTGTCTGCATCTGGCGGTAAAATTATTGAATAAACTTACATGTTTGGATTTTTTTGTTTAAAATACTGATTTCTAACTTACTTGTTAGTTATCAGTGTATCAGTTCTCTCAAAAGTTGGGCTGTCCATCTCTGTTGATTTCATTTTATTTTGAAAAATCGAAACAGAAAAGTGAGTGCTTAAATTGGCATTGACTGAGTGTGAGTGACAAGATCTAATAGGTTTCTCGATTTTATTTTAAATAAGTTTTAAGTAATGCGTAGTTGGAATTGATTTAATTTCGGAATGCGTTTATTATTATTTTATGATAGGACAGTTTCAGAAGCCAACTAACTCAATGTCCACAGGATACATAATTGTATCTTCGTGGTAGCAGTCTTTGCCTTTTCAAAATTCACTTTTGAAAAATTATATATGGTAAAACCACGTTCTAAGGATGGATATATACATTTGTTTACCTCGGGCGCTAGTTAAGCTTGTTTCGAGCCTGATACTAACTCAGTTTAGAGAATTGTGGTGGAAGGTCTTGTATGAGGAAGACAATATCAACAGAGAAAGAGTGGATGGAATGAGGTAGGTTTTGCCCATGCGACCTGCTCCCCAGTGGCAGATCATACAGTTGGAGGCACTGAGGTGCAAGCTGATTTCGAGGCCCCCAATACTAAAATGTTTTAAATTATTTTTAGCAATAATCATTTTTGAGGCCCTGACAGCACAGGCCCCAAACAGCACTGGCCGAGTGCAACGGGCTCCGCCGCCACCATCTGGAAACAGATTGTGCTGTGTGGCGGAGCCCAAAAGGCGCACACGTCGAAAAATTACCGGAAGTGACGCTTGACGGGTCCGTGACCGGAAGTCACTTGACCACACGTCAGCGCCACTTTCCGAGAGTCTTGTCTCCGACACAAGAGTAGAAGGTCGCATCCGACCTGTCTCTTGACCGCCCCAAACGCAAATGTAATCGATAGCAGACGACGTTGCACAAGGTGTGTGGGTTCTGCCCACCACTGGGACCTGAGCGTCCCAGATGACAGCACCATATAAAGAGCATGACGCCGTAGAAATCTCCGACCACGCTGGCCGTCAGTAATGGCGACCAGTGGTCAACCTAGGCTAGAGCAGATGTTGCTCTAGAACAACTTGAAAACTCCACTTGATAGAACAGAGCAACTGACCCCTAGACAACCTGCCAATAAATATACATTTAAACCAGTTCTGTCTTTGTGTCGTTTCTTGAATGCTTTTTTAAGTGATTGTTGTGCCCGGCAGCCACGTGGTCCCCCTGACCACTCGCCGACCATTCCAGAACACTCACACAGGGGGCCTGAAGAGAAGAGAGATGGGTGTGGAGGGGGGCACCATCCTTGAAACTTTGGTTGCATCAGGTCCACTTTGTGTTTTTTCCAGAAAACTCTAATCAAATTGGCTCAATTGATCTCATTTAAACTGGTTTCATTCTAAAGTTGTTACTTACAGAAATTTCTTGTTGTTTTTAATTAATTTACAATTTTACACACACTGGTCAATTTGACTGTTTGAGAGCATTTCAGTTGACCATTATCCTGTACTCCTGGGTGGTTCAGTTAGTAGAGCACCCGTCCATACCCCAACTTAGGACTGTACTCTAAATTGTTTTTTCAACCATTAATTCGGTAGGATATAAGCAATGCGACGGGTGTGGTAGGAGATTTGCTTAAAGATAGTTAAAGGTGGATTTCAACTGACTTGTGAGGTGAGAGGTATTACACAGCATGTAAAGAAAAAGTCCTTGGTCTGGTCAGGGCTCCTCTTTAAGTGAAAACACCTTGGATGAAAAATGTAAAACAGGCTGACTTGTGAGTAAATTGTCCGAGTAACCATTTCGAATATCAGTGACGGAAGCACGTTCAACATATCATTTCATTGTTGTTATTTTTAACATGAACTGGGTTTTTTGTGGTTGTCTTCACATTGAGTTAACAACTGAAACCTGTGTAACAATTTACATGTTTTTAAACGTTATTCCAATGTCTCGATGATTCGTACCAGACCCAGGTTATACTTTCGGGGTCATGTTCATGTTTCTTGTTGGCTGCAATTTCTGTTTCAACATGAGGTTGTCGCTGCGCTTGGCCTCACCGATCGCAAAACCTTCGATAAGAAAACAAAATTAGAATTTGTAAATTCAACCTGTTTGATTATTTTCTCACTTCCACTCAAATTAGACCAATTCATCTCATTAAAACTAGTTTTAGTGCAGAGTTGTCACTCGCAGAAATTTCTTTTTTCGATTTTTGTATCCAATTTCACAGATGATCAATTTGGTTGTTTATGAACGTTTTGGTTGATGAATCGGTAGCTAAATCTTATCTTTTTTTAAATTTATCTTTCACTGTTTTATTAATATTTTGGAAAACATGAAAAACATTCTTTGTGCTTTTTTTAAATTTTTTAAATTTTTTTACCCCACCAGTGATTGTTCATTCAATACTCAACAAAAACTGCGGGCGCTGCAAGGTTAGGGTTGCGGGTTGCACAAGCCAGAAAAGAAATTTTTAATTTGATTCTAGTGATTCCAAGAGCGATTCATGATTTAGAATTAGTATGAAACAACTATTGCCATCTGTTGGTAATAAATGTATTACATAAAACAGCGCCGTAGAGGATGAGTTTTAGTTGTTGCACTCTACCACAAGATAGCAGCATTGTTTAGGCCTTTTAAAATGTATTTCCATTGCATTGCGAAAAAAACATACATTTATAATTTACAACTATTTTAAAAACTGAAAATGTTGATTGTTAAAATCATTTTTACTTAACCGGTTTTTTTTAGAACGTTTGAAAACACATACAACATATGTCTTTTTTATTTTCATAAACTTCCATTTATAAATTTTATTTGTGCATGCCCTGGAAAGTCCTAAGAACACTTTCTGATTATTTTACCTAAAAAAAAAAAAGTTCTTTCGTTTTATTTTTAAGAAATGTTTTTTTCTTAAACTTGAAAGCTTATTCGTGAAATCTAGCAAAGCTGTAGGTAGGAGCAACACATAAACAATAAACGCATTCAAAACACAGCAACATTTTCGCTTTCTCCGCATTGACTCAATTAAAAACATCCTTCCCATTACAGTACTCGTAACTGATCCTAAAGATGAAACGTCAGTGAAAAACAATTTTAGGTTCTGCTGACTCTTTCGACATACAGGACTAGCTAATTATGTGTTAACAAATATGGTAAGCATTTTTTTACCTGCGTGATACCAACAGACAAAATCTCATAGAAATAAACAAGAAAATTGTGTGTTGAAAATCAACAAAAATAAAAAATCAACAAAAAAGAAGTCTAGTTTACTAACCCACAGCCATTTCATTTCGTCGCTCCTGGGCGACATTTATTCATTTAGAAGTCTTAAATTTTAATTTGCCTAATTTGTCTTTATCGTGTTACAGTACGTGTTACTGATAGTCCATGTAAAAAAAGAAAACTTCTTCCAATCTCAATTCCCAATACAATTACTATTTACATTTGATGAAAATTGTTTCAAACATTCAAGAAATGGACAAAGATAATTGTAAATATGGAAGATTTTGTTCACAAAATAAAGCCGGAAATTATTCTCGCCATGGGGCTTTATATGACCAAAGGTGAGCATATGGATTTTCTTTCCGAACAACGCGCCGTATCTTTGTCTGTGGCGCTATCTACTGACTTCGTTCCCATACCCCACAGGGATTCAAGTTGCAAAGCTAACTTCCGGTGGTGTGCGCACTTGTAAAACGTTCTTTTTCAATTTTTTTTATTTCTTTCCTTTCCCGTCCATTTTTCCCCCTCTCTCTCAAGAAAGAAATGGAAAAAAGTAATATATTATTGTTGATAATACAGTACGTTTCAATAGAGACACATGATTTCTTTTATAAAAATAATTTTCTATTTTTCTTATCTAAAGTGACTGTAAAAAAAAATTGCACCAACGACATCATATCCAAACGGAAAATGACTCAACTATAAAGTTGCGATATTAAAAAAAAAAAAATCAAAAAAAAAAAAAAAATCGAAAAAAAAAAAATAATAACAAAAACGTTGTGTATTGGAGGAACAATGTAAAGCACTTATTGCCTTTGAGAAGAATACAATCTCTTAAAAAAATTTCCTGGCCAGCTAAATTTCTTTCTAGACCATGTGGCCATCTCTGGTTCCGCGTTGCATAAAAAACAAAAGTGGCGTGACAAGGGTTCATTTTTGGGAAAGAATGAGCTCTTTTCTAATGAAGATATACAACATTGACGTTCTTTCAGGCGACCTCATGCTGACCCCTGCGACTAATTTATAAGAATGCACGCAATTAAAAAAAACTACGAAATGGTTTTGAAAAAAATATATATTTTTGAAGAAAAAAAAAGCTCATTTCTTATAAACAAGAAAATTGCAACGTTCGTTTGCTAATTAACACTCGAGAAACTCGTTAAAATGAAAGACGCGATTCAAAACCGAAACGTTTCTCACACATATCAAAAATTACGTGTTGTATAATTTACCCTTGAGAAATTAATTTAATAATTGTAAATTCAACCTGTTGCGAAATCTAACGCCCTTCATAAAATAAAAATAAAATACGGCGAAAAATATTTATTGCTTGATGTATAGTCTTTCTATATACGTTTTGTTCCTCTTTCTCTTATATTATTGTTTGGGGGCGTCAAAGAGTTGGAAACGAAGCATATTTCCTTATCATCATCCAGCACCATAAATTAAAGACGAACTCATTAACACTTAAGGGTGGACATCAGAACCAATCTCGTCATAAGCAAAGCAAGAACCGACCCAAAAGCGACCGGATGTAAAACAGATAGCGCGCGAATCGCACTTCGCACTATAGGCGGAAATTAAGGCAAAGTTGCGATTGCTATCGCGGCAAATTAATTACGTCGGCGCCTTGTGTAAGCAAATCTCCGGTGACGCATTAAAACTCAGAGAGAGAGAGAGAAACCCTGAACGAGCTGACATGCCATTTATTTGTGCACGTTGTAATAACAAGAGAAAGTGTTTTTAAAAAATCAAAAAAATTAAACAACAACGGGGGGAAAAAATTGCATGCTCAAGTACAAACAACATCGTGCGACATAAAATGCGAGTGATTCAGAAATGCAACGCGAGCGTCTTCTTTTGTATTAAGGAGGTGTCGAGATATGCAAGTCGGATAAATAGCGAAGCATGTGCCGAGGCAATTAGACTCCCGTTTCACTGCTGTTTTATCAAAACAAAATCCTAAACAAAGTCGCAACTTTCATTATGTCATGTTTTCCTCGTAATTACCGCGTACACACACACAACAATAGCCTCGTAAATCAACTTGTTGCTAATTACAACACAAAGAATTTCTAGGGCATCATTTCTTTCGCTTGTTGTTGTTGTTGCATCACGCTTATAAAGCAAAAATTGAAGGAAAATAGCTCAAGACAGGCCAGCACTAGTTTGTCGTGATCCGACTTAGCGTGGAAATTGTTGTGCGTTGAGATACCTGTGTTTAACTGTGGAATCGAAATTAGGACACAATTGATTTTTAGTTTAATATTATTTGAGTTTATTTCAAAGTTAATACAAATAGTTAAAAATTACTAAGCTAAATTTAATCTTCAAAGTTGGTCTCGGATCCGATTTCAAGCGGATATAATGAGATGCTGTATTATTTAGTAGAACTAAATAATCCAGGCTTCTTCTCGGGTCTGCTTTCTTGGTCTAGGGTGAATTTCGAATAAACTCAACCCTCGTTATACGGCTGCTCTTTACACGGCATTTCGCTATAACGGCCTTAGGAAAGTATGGCACTTTTTGAGTCACGGCCCACAATGTTTCGTAAAGACGGCCAAAAATCCGGAAAATTCCATAACAAATCAGGGGGAATTGCCCCTGATACCCCCTGATTCGCTATACAGCAGTTGGCTTTACAGCCAACTTTTCCGTAACCTATCTAGGCCGTAAAGCAAGGGTTGAGTGAATTGGCTAACCAATATATGATGCTTTCAAGGCGGTTTTCGGTTAGGACTAACTACTACGTGAAATTACACTAAAAAGTGTAGATCTCGTTTCTTTGCTACGAAAGAAACGGCTAATCACGCTAAAAGTTATTGTTAGAATGCACGTAACAACGACAAGATGGCGTCGTACACGTATACGATAACGATCGTTGTTTAAACCTGTCAAATTATGGCTATTCCACAATTCGACAGACTTTATAAGTATTACCTACCGCGATTGGCATCGTCTTCGGTCACTCCGGTATCTGGTAGAGCGGCATGATCTGGTGAAGAATCTGATTAGATGCGAATTTTCGACATGTTGAGTTATGTTCAATGTAAAAGTGATAAATTTTGGTTCCTCCAAAACTTATATAGGGAATATCATGTGATACAGTTTAAGGGATTTAATCTGAGCGCTCTTGATTGCTCAAGTCTTTACACATTCCTAAATAATATAAACACAATGTGTTAAATGGAAATAAATATTATTTATTCAACTCTTAATAAATTTACTTAAGATAAATAATTATTAAGGAAAACTTTCTTGTGACCTCTGGGGTCACAACAAGTTATATAGTGTACAAAGATTCCTGATAAGATCAGTCGAACCAGCTGGATAAAAACGTTATGCTCTCATTTTGATCTGCGTTCAACTAAGTGATACATACGTATAATAATCGCTAAGTATAAAAAAAATGTTAATATTAATGGCCAGAATTTGTCATTTTAAAAATTCCTTTATTTCTTTTTTTTTGGTTGATGACTTTTATAGTTCGTATAATAATGACTGCTAAATGCGTGGGCTGCGTGAATATGCGAGGCAAAATTGCCATCATCACAGGTAAGAGAGCCTTCATTTCACCTCATAAATATTAAAACTGGTTCTCGGGTTAAGTGGTCTGAGAAAATTGTCACCTTGTGTATGTTGGTTATTATTTTTATGGCAACTAATCACATATATTATAAGAATATGATTGGGTACAATTTTTTTTAAATGTGAACTTTTTTCCTTTCATTTCCACAATTCCATACTAAAAAATAAAGACATTAAAAAAAATCAATTTTCACCGATTTAATTATTTATTTATAAAAAAAAAAAAACAAAAATTTAAATTTCAAATACAGTAATAATGATAACAATAAACACCTGCCATTATTCCATTTGCAGCTTCCAGTTCCGGAATTGGCGAAGCAATTGCTCTACGTTTGGCCGCTGCCGGCGCTAGCGTTTGCTTAAATGGACGCGACGAGTCGGTACTTCAAAACGTGCAGGCATCCTGTGAAAAAATAAACCCTACCAACGGAAAGGTCTTAAATGAAATAGCAGAATTTGATTAAATTTGACTTATTTTTATTTTGTAGCATTTTTATGTTGTAGGTGATTTGTTGATTGAAAAATGCAGGGAAGAATTGATATCAAAGACCATTGAAAAATTTGGAAAATTAGATATTTTAATCAACAATATAGGAGGAAGAATGGCTACACACAGTTCTATACTTGATGGTTCTTCATTAACTGAACTGGATGAAGCGATTGACATAAATCTACGGTTTGTTTAAATATCAGAGGTAAAAATAAGAGTGTTAGTAATGTAACATTGATTCATAGTGTTCCCTATCACATCACGCAATTGAGTTTGCCTCATCTAATTAAAAGTGAAGGGTGCATCGTAAACATTTCTAGTGCTATTACCAACCACTTCGTACGTATGTATATTTTAAAAATTATTCAAAAAATAACCAACCAATGCTGATCTTTTTAAAAGAGTCCAATGGGTCTGAACTATGGCATAGCTAAATCAGGTCTTGAATATTTTTCGAAGTCACTTGCAGTCGGTGAGTGTCTCCACACGAATATTATTAAAAGAATTGTTTATCAACATAATTAATGTATTTTTTTTAATAATTCAGTTTTAGGCTCTAAACACGTTCGCGTAAATGTTGTAAGGTGAATGTGTGAAAATTATTAGCCATAAAATGAATTTATACGATCCAGCATACTAATTAATAAAATTTAATGATTTCATTAAGTCCTGGATGTATTATAACTGAAAAAGCTCACGTACGTCATGGGATAACACGCGAAGAATATCTTAAGGTGAATTCTCCTAATTAAACGTACTTAGAAAGTGAAGCAATTAAAATGTTCACACCTAAACTTCATTCTTACAGCGTTCAGCGTTGCTAGCAGGTATTCATGGACTAAAACGATGTGGAACACCAGAAGAAGTAGCTCAAGTGGTTGCGTTTCTGGCATCTGACGCAGCATCTTTTGTTACTGGAAGTATTTATTCAGTGGATGGAGGTGTCAGCGTTGCAGCACCTTCATCATCCGTCCGAGGTTAAAATTTCCACCTATCTTTATGACAATAATAAACATGATTAAGCACATAAAACAGGAATTTTATGTATCGAAATTGATGCAATCTGCCACATAATCTATAAATCTTCATTAAATTCCAAAGCGTTTATGTAATTATATTAAAAACTGGTAAAAAGGCCAACGATGATGTGATGCATGGGAGGTAACAGAAATAAAAAAGAAATAAAAAATAAATCTGCGTTCTTTTTAACACCGTTGCGGATAATTAGTTTTCTCTGTCCGATGACCTCTCCCTCCCTGCGACCGATCCAGCGTCGATTTCTCTCCAGTAACAAATGGCAGTAATTATTGCAACCTGGTAATTACCCGGGCCTAGGAGCCGCCCCCTCTTTGAGCAACCGCCGGCATGGCCAACAACGACGCCCCACAGGTGTCAAGCGTTTCACGGCCTACCTTTGCTCCCCCTTCCCCACGGCACACCTCAAAATGCCACCGAAGATATTTAAAAAAAATGATTATAATCTAATCACGCAAAAAGAAAAGATGCAAAAACAATTTAAAACGAGTGTAAAAACTGGGGTTGATAATAATAAGTATTTGCATGCAAATAAATACTTTGACATAATGGAAGCCCAAAGTGCATTAAAATCATGGTTGAGTTATGATATTATCAACAGGCGGCCGTCACATTCCTCAATTGAGCAGGTGTGAGAGCCAATTAATCATCTAAACAGGCATTAAGATGGATAGAAGGTTATTAAAGACGAAATGCATTGCATAGTTGAAATAATTTTTGAAAATTTACGGGTTCTTCCAACAGGACATATAATACGTCAGGTGTCAGGTTAATTTCTTCAATTAAATAAAATTAAGATGGCAAGTAATTTCCATGAAACGAGCGTTTCATTAATAGCACACATTAATCTTGAATATGAGGTCAGCAAAGCAGTTAAGCAACAAGTAATTAAAACTTTACAACAGCTAGATCATAATTTCTCTCACACCTGGATCGCAAGTTATTTTCCGGATTTACCGAATTAAAAAAAATATTTGTAACAAAAAATAGTGATGCTTTACGAGCTCATGAAGTTACAAATAATGTTTACAGTCAAATAATGACACTAATATTTTTTTTAACTAAAAAAATTCGTTTTTTTATTGTTTGGGAGGGAAGAAAAACCCTAAAAAATGACTATCATATACCAATTTAATGTGGCTATTTCTCATGAAAAGACATCATTTTGTGGGGAGGAAAAAGCCGTACCACATGAATAGCCAAATTTCAGGGCTTAAAAAGGTTCTTATGATTTTCCCGCATTTATTCTTCACTAGAATCTGCTGTTTCTTAACTCCAGTAACGTGACTTCGACCACGACAGTAATGAAGCGCCGTAACTCATACAACATGAAATAATGAATGCAGCGCCCCTAGTTATAATGGCGTGTGGTTTTCATATTCGGACACATCGCAACACGTGCGTATAAACAGTAAATCAGCTAATTAATTAACGCCAACGGTGTATGGAATTTGAATTGCAGATGCGAGGAACCTTAGGACAGTGAAGAATGGAAAAAATATAGAAATGTACCAGCCCAACTGAGTGTGTACGCATGTTAAATTAGCATTACACTAATTTGTGAGCTCCATATAAAGGCCACTGAAGAGAAGGTGAGTGATATCAGCGCTGGTCATCTACACTTGTTCTGCACGACTGCTAAAATATGACAAAATAAAAATGTTTCGTTTATTCTACTCGTTTTAAGGGACATGACTGGAATTTCATCTAAAAGTTTAACAAACCAATCACGTCTTTATCACCCACCCACTTGTGTAATATAAAACTGTTTAAAATTTTACTTCAAAAATAATTACTAATGACATTCGAATAATATTTACATTTAAATCATGAGCAAGCCAAAAAAAATGAAACAATTAAAACTAAACTCGAAATCTCATTTTTTTTTGTCAAACCAGAATTTAATTATGATTTGTTGTATTTTAGCTCCGGGTTTCTGCAAAACAAAAGTAGATTTTCTTAAAGTTAAAAACGAGAAAAAAATTGATTTCATTAATGTTTTTCTTGGTGTGTTTTCCTTTACTTTTGCTCGTTTATCTCAAATTGAGGAGAGAGTTGTACAGCTGTTTATGAAAGTCAAAGATAGAATAATAAACAACCGTAATAATTCTACACTTCAGAATCAATGTCAGAAAAACCTGTCCAACCTTTTAACCCTTTACCCCAAGCAAGAAAAGAAATCACATGATTACAATTTTTCTCACGGACTTGCGAGTTTGTAATTTGTTGGCGATATGTTAATATTTCCCTTGAAAAATGGCCCTCTCTGCATTTCCTGATACGCCTGCCTGCTAAGGTGAAACTGTGGGACTAATTAGTTAAAATAGGCGATATCATAACTGTGATTTTCGAACAGATAGAACTGGATTCACCACAGGTAACAATTATTGCTAAGCTCAACAATACAATGATCAATTTAGGCCTACTCGCCTTCAATTCAGCCACAGCCATCATTGAAGTGAATCCTTTTGGCAATGCTTGAACTCTAACCCGAACCAGAAAAAAGTTTTAATTTATTTATCCGGCGTCACAGACAATTTGGGAGTATAAAAAGAATCAAACACAGGCTCTCCTATGTAAATGACCAATTTCTTTTCCCCATAAACAACAGAAAATGGGGTTTCACGAGTCTCTTGGCTCAAAAGGGGGGAAAAAATGTAATGAAAATAGAACTCGTTACTGAGCTGTCCAACACGTCGTAGGAAATTAAGAACGACAGATGGTGATCTAAAACATGAAACAAGCATGAAATTAAGGAGTAATTCAATCTAATGATTTAATTGACCAATGTCTGCCTAATTATCGAAAGACAAAGAGTCCCTCTGTTGTCAAAAAACACAAGTTATGGCACCATGGTATATTTAAAAAATAAAAGAAATTAAATCTTTGATGACAGTAATAAAAATGTCAAAACAAAAGCAGAAAAAAAGTTGATGTGGTGCATTAACAGTTTCATAAAACACTTAAAACAATTCCTTCTTTTTTTTCAACAAAAAATAAAAAATGATATATTTTAAAAAAAACCAAAAACATAAAAATATATTTGTAATGTGTTGACAATGTATAATTAAAATTAGAATAGAAAAAAGAAGTTAAATTTATATGTTTGTGCATCGATCAGTAATTTTTAAGTTCAAAAGAAAGCAGTTTAATTATAAAGTGCAGTCCCATTTATTATCAGAAACAAAATATGTAAAAAGAAAAAAAGAAGTTATATAAATTTTGAGGCGATTATTTAAGACTTGTCTGGAAAAAAAACATTCATCTTAAATGTTATCCTGTCTCCCTAATCAGGTGTTACCATTTTGGCAAGATAATTGTCAGGCTACCGCACATCCATCAATTTTTCTTTGTGCATATAAATTATAAACCAGATGTACCTCCCATTATCGTAACTACACATGTGAACTGCAATTAAGAGAAATATCCTCACACACACAAACGATTATTAAAAATAAAATATAAAAAAAAGTAATAGAAGAATTGCATTTTATCACGAACACTATATTCCAAACAACTTATTCATACACATACAGAGGGAAGAGATTTTTCTCTTAAATTACATGCTTGCATTTACTTTGAAACAAAATTGTTGTAATTTGCGTGAAACAACGATGAGATAAAACAACAGGCGATGATGGAGTCAATTACATTACCCATGTGAAAAAATAAAATAAAGTAAAATGGGGAATTACTGTATACCGTATATATATTACAAAAACACATATTACACACATCGTACCAAACCTTTCTTGCTGTGCTGAGAAATAGTCGGGAATTGTGATTAATTGCAATTTAGTGAATGTGAGCATTTATGGAAATTTAGTGTAATAATTTTTTCAGTTTGGTGATCTGGAATGAATTGAAATTATTTTATATTTAAGAAAGAATTGTCAGAAACTTTATGTGTGAAAATGTGTCGCAGAAAATTGATTTCGACAGTTATAATATTTGGTTTTTATTCAATTTGATTGCTATTTGAGTACAGTGTTTAAGTTTTATTTGTTTGTGAAGTGCAGCAAAGCTCTAGGTCGAGCAGTGGTAAAAAAAAATATTCAGATTTCGTATAGTTAGGATCGGATTTACGTATAAGTAGAATAAGCAGTTGCTTATTTTTCCCATCTTATGTGCCAGGACAACATTTCTCTAGCATTTCCGAACATTGAAATGATTTTACGTTTGTATTTAACTTTGATGATTCGAACTGCACTGGAGAACGATGGTTCAGTAAACTGAAAAGAATAAAATACTATGTGCGCACGACTATGTCTCAGGTAAAATTAGTCGACTTAAGTATTCTGAGTATGGAACACAATAAGCTGCGAACACTTTGCTTCAACGATATAATCGACCAATTTTCCACCGTCAAAAGTAGAAAAAAAAAGTTGTAATGGTTTTGATGTTTTTGATGTGAATGAATGTGTTTTAAATCGGAAATATAATACGGTACACTCAACCCTCGTTATATGGCCGCTCTATATACGGCGTTCCGCCATAACGGCCTTGTGCCATTATGGCTAAATTTCGATCTGCGGCCTAACATTTTCGGTATACGGCCAAAAAGTCGGGAAATTCCCTAACGAATCAGGGGGAACAGCCCCTGATTCGTTATACGGCATTTCGCTTTGCGGCCGACTTTCCAGGAACTTATCCCGGCCGTATAACGAGGGTTGAGTGTATATACTTTTAACTTTGTAAGTAATTTTTTTCTTCGTCGCATATGTATTTATATATACTACTGTACATACAATGAGTGTATTTTTTAGATTTTTTAAAATTAAACTTTTTTTTTTTTGGGGGGGGGGGGGGAGCAAAATAATTTGGTGCTTAGGGGCCCCACAATACCTACATCCGGCCCTGCGTGTAGTTATAGTTAATTTCAAGAAAACATTACTGACATTCGGAAAAAAAGCAGTTTAGAGGGTCTTAGATGTTTGATTTTAATATAAGATTTGTTTTATGAACTATAATCTCTAAAATCAAAATAACTTCTCGTTTTTGATGTAGAAAGACCAATTTTTCTGTTTTATGGTTTTATTTTCTATTTCTAATAAACTCAAAAATTGAAAAATTGAGGTAGAAAAATTTATTAAGAACCGTGAACCCAATGTGTCATCAACCACGGTAAATATCACGTGACTCGTGCAGCGAAATTTCTCTGGGAGGTTGGGATCACCGTGATGCATGTTCGTTTAATTAAAGTGCATGCGGTGAAAATTACGGTTTGGTGGGATTAAACCTAAATCGTGTGATTAACGGGTTTCCATCCTTTCTTTCCGAGAGACTGGTGCGCGAGAAATGATGGCGTACAGCCCTACATCCGGTTGTTTATAGCGCTGCAAATAGTGGCCTGCGAGGTGCAAATCATCGCGTTGATTAAAGAGCCACATCCGAGACTTATTATCCCAATAAGGCTCCTGCTACAAAAACAGTAGACGCCTTATTAGCCTAATTGCACTCATGATGTTCACTTTCCTTATATGGTAATGATGAAGAGGGCGGAAGAAAGGCCTTTAGCATACAAATGAGACTAATAAGCCACAGGAATCAGCTTCAGGTTCAAATTTTCAACACAAACAAACACATTCATGAGTAGAGATGCCATTGGACTTGATTTTTTTAAAAAGAAATAGAAACGTGTAACATTTTTATTACAAGAAAAAAAAATGGCTGATAGGTGAACCTAACAATTTTTCGGCAAAGGAATGAACGATATATTGGCCCATGGCCAATTTTCCAATTAAGTTGGCACAAGTTGCCATTTTCATTTCATCGTGTGCATCAAATTCTCTCCGCCCGTCAATTTTCTCCTTTTTACTGCAGACATTTATCCAAGATGAATGCCTGCCGCCTCTGTCCGTACGTTTCATCACCGGGGCAATTCGAGAATCATGGCATGTCGGTTCCTCCCATGGATTTGGGCAGGCATCACTTGCAATTATGTCATTACCGTTTCCACCACAACAGGGCGCTGCCACACTCGCCCCGCCTTCAGGAATACGAGTCTGATCTATCACACGTGTAATAAAGATATTACATGTATAAATGAGTGCCTGCGGCCCCCGAAATAACTTGATTTGATGCACTATTATGTGTTTGCGGCAAAGTGAAGTTGTTGTTCAATTTGACCTGCACGTTTTCGCTGATGATGGGTGCTCGTGGCACATTAGACCTGGTAATTATGACGCCGCACAATCACTTGATGCATCTTAATCCACCCGTCATTCGCCTGCTTTTAATCTGCAGCCGAAATCCTTCGCGCCTCCTTTCTTAATTACGACTCCTCTTGCCAGACAAAAATCAATTTCCGTCACAGACCGAGATCCGGCAGGAGCACTGCACTCTCTCGGCGCTTATTTAATTTGTCAAGATGTCACGTCCATCACAATCATGACTCAAACATGACGATGTCGCACCAGTTCCATCTCTATCAAAACACATTTTTTCAACTTCCCCTCAACCACATCACCTTCCTTTCCTTCCCTTATCGTTCGCAGCAGTGTTAACATCTCTTTTTTCTATGCGAGGAGGAAAACTTTCCATTTTACAATTTACGGCGCAGCCGAATGCCAACTGTCTCTCAATATTTACCTCGTGGCACTTGTTTTCTATTTAACCTTTTGTTTAACATCGTTTTGCTTGCATGGTGGTAGCTCTCATTTCCTCAATTCTCTCCCATACCAATTCTTAGACACTCAAAACTAACGGTCAGCAGCCCACGTCTCACTTCCGGAATCAAGACCCCAAGTTTCCGTTACTGATCCCTCCGATTGCTGGCCAAGATTACGAACGGTCTTCCACTTGCTTCCTCATTCAGGAAACAATAGCCTTTAATCGCACTACTTTTACATTAAAGAAGAACTGTCATCTCAATTAAGTCTACCGTATTCCACATAAATAGCATTACTGCAATTCCATCGAAGTCATTCATTTGCCCAGAAACAAATGGTGTTTTGGGATAACTGCTGTTACCGGATGATTACAGTCCAAATCCATCCAATATTACATCAATTACCAAGTATTTTTCTTAAAAAAAATAGAGAATTTTTGCAAATTTAGGAATGATTTTAAGGGGTTCTTTTGAGGATGCAGATTTGATCGCATCTATTGCTGTTTTTCGAATGTGGTCTATTGACAGAATTTAGATTTAGATATAGAATTCAATTGGTTTGGTCAATTTAAACATTTATTTTCGTAGGCACATTCATAAAGTCATTTAAACTGGTGTACATTTTTTAAACCAGTCTAAATGTAAAATTTAACATGTAAAATCTTACATTTAGACTAGTTTAAATAATGTAAACAAGTATAAATGACTATGAATGCGCCTATTGTTTTTGATCAATTTAGACTTTTATTGTAGTCATTTTGTTCAATTTAGATATTGAATGTAGTCGTTTTGTTCAATTCAGATATTGAATTTAGTCGTTTTGGTCAACTCAGATATTGAATTTAGTCGTTTTGGTCAATTCAGATATTGAATTTAGTCGTTTTTTTTTCAATTTAGATATTGAATTTAGTCGTTTTGATTAATCTAAACACGCATTATAAAGTCATTTAAACTTGTTAAAATTTTTGGAACCAGTCTAAATGTAAGATTTTACATGTTAAATTTGACATTTAGACTGATTTAAAGAATTTAAACAAGTTCAAATGACTTTGTGAATGCGCCTACTGTGTTCTATGAGCATCTTACACTCAATCAGAGCATTTACAGTAGGCTCATTCATAAAGTAATTTAAACTGGATTAAATTAACATGTAAACTTTGACATTTAAACTGGTTTAAAAACTTTAAACCAGTTTAAATGACTATGGATGTGCTTAGTATTTATCTTTTGTACCTTTCGGACACTACAAAGCACAAACTTTGCCTCTAGGTGGTTGTAGTCAGTAAATGGCTTTAGGATGACATGTTGAAAGTCCATTACGTATGTAACAATGAAATGATTTTTCTTTAGTGGTGCAATTATAGGAGACAATTCACTTGTCATCCGACAGGTCCATTCCTCTTTGTTTGCACTTAACCCTCGTCCAGCGCCTTTACAAAGACCCTTCGAGAAGAAAAAAAAGGCAGGAGGTACCCTTTTGCTCATTTGCTTCAGTGTTTGCTTTTGTTGGCACATGTGCAGTGGCAGTGTAAGAGGACGACGGCCATCTTTCAATTTGTCAGGTGGTGGGACGTGTGTGAATTTATTAGCTCCAAGCTGGTCCATGATCCCGGGATGCCTCTTGCGGCGTTGACCTCGTAATGACCAAAGACATTCGTCTTCATTGGCTTGACGCGACCCGACCAAGGGGTTCGCTTTACCGATCACTAATCCTCCCCCAAAGCAAAATCAATAGACCGCCCGCGAGTATCACTCACAAACTAATGCCAGTCGATGGAGAGTCCTCGGCTTCCAAATAATCCTTTATACTCATAAACTTTCAAAACATCAAATAACGTATACAGGAACTGGTTAACTTTTTAACTCGACGTTTAAAAATTCCTGATTAAAAATGCAATTTAACCTTATTAATTAAATTTTTATTTCAAAAAAGAAATGAAGATTATAAAAAAAAAAATTACACGACCATTAAACATTCTCCTGTCATTTTAAATCGTCTTTTTTGCTTCTTCTTGTCTGCCAACACAATGAACTGCGAGATGTAAAGGGAAAAAAATTGAATTTATCGCAGCTAGTAGCAAGCAGCAGCACAAGCGGCTTGCCTTATTCCATTAATTAAGTTTCTCCGTTTGCTGCATGGGGTGCTGTACTACATGACGGATGGCATGGAATGGGCTAATTACGCGTCCAATTCAGACGCAAAAGCCTTGGACAAAGCGTCTTACGCCGAGCCCCAGCGACCCCGTAGCTGCTTGTAATTGTTTCTTTGTAAAGTGGGCTCGCGAATAAATTTGCGGTTAGGGCTCCGTCATTTGTTTCCAAGTTCCGGTGTAATCCCCTCTCTTACGAGCAACTCGGATGCGGCACTCATTTACGACAATATGGCCTGTTTTAATTGAATTAACGCCTCATTTTAATTTTGTATAAAATCAACAAACATTAAAGAGGTGCAGTGCTTTTGATGTAAAAATCTTTTTATTTAAAATAAATATTTTTTTTTAAATAATTAATTATGGTATTGCATCATGGCCTGAACTTTATAAAGAGAAATTGTTGTTCTCATTCTTCATTCTAATTAGGTCATAAGGCGTTGAAAAAAAATTTAATTAACTACTCCCACAACTTGGGGTAGAAAATGGCGGATAAGTTGATCATTCAAAAACGCCAAACCGAAGAACAAAATACATCAAATCAAACTAATACAGAAGTCTCATACTAACCTTTTAAGAAAAAAGTGCTAATTGAGGAGAATGAGACCTCAACTGGCCGCGGAATCCCCAGTGCCTCCAACGAAGGGTGATTTGTCTTCATTTCAGCTTGAAGGGAGTTGTGTGTCAGAATTTGCGTCCACCAAAAAGCTCGGTCCCACAACTGATTCCCTCCTCCTGGTGGAGAGTGCAAAGTGAATCAATCATAGACAAAGGGGTCTTGATGGACAACCCCCCTGTATATACCAGCATTTATCAGTAAAGACGTGTGAGTGCAGCCATGAAATGCAATGTTTTTTACATGTACACTTCCAACGAATACAATGAAAAATAGGCGTAGTATTTTTATACAAATTCAATGCCGTATTAACCCATATAGAGGCCCTTAGGCCGTTGAAATCTCGTGGCCCCCTTTGCACTTTGCAAATTATATCCTAATACGTTTTGAACAACAAAATCTCGATAAACCAATTTTATTAAACAAAACAAACATTGATATTTTCAAAAATTATTCTACGATTGCGATGCTGGCACTGTTGCATCAGAACCGGCAAACTTCTCTTTCAAAATCAAATTCAATATTATTTTGATCCCTTGTCGCGGGGCCCCTAAAAGGCGTGGGGCCCATAGGCCGGTGCCTACTTGGCCTAATGGGTAATCCGGCACTGCAATTGCTTTATATGTAAAATGTTCATACGAGTAAATTTCATGCTGCTAAACTTGTTTTATTCAAAAAAAATAATTCAGACTATATTAAAAGTCATATTGTGCTGACTGTTTACTTTTTAGTGGCCAATAAAATGAGTGTATAAAAGAAAGTTACCAAAAAAATAGCATTTTGCATTTCATATATGCAGGCAGTTTCCACTTTTTTATTTTTATTATTTTCCGAATAGAAAGTGTCTTATTCACGTTCGGTATTACTTTTTTTTTATTCAGATATATTCACAAACTCAGTAAAAAAAATAAGTCCCTCGCCCCTTTGTGAGGAGCTCAAGATGCACGTTGACGCTCATATCTTCACTTTTTCCTTCTTGATGGCGGCGATTGGTCAGGAGGATGACGCCACGCCTGTAAGAATATTATATTTTCCCCTTTGTGCTATCACTGGTATATAAAATCTCATCAGTATTTGGTCACGCAACGTGAAATAAATATGCACGAGCTTTACAATGACACCTATAGCCACAATGCGGTTCAATGAAAAAGTGAGAAAAGGGGGAAATGGAGAAAGAGAAGGAAAGGGGTCATCAGAGACCACCAACAGACGCGGTATAAGATTGGAGCGTTCGAATCGGAATTTCGTATTAAGGTCGTATCAAACCGACTTGGTTTTTCCATTTCAACAGCCGAGGAAGTTTTTTTTTATTTATTTATTTTTTATAACGGTGCAGAGGCTCCCCAAAAAAGAATTGAGATCAAATGGCGGAAGAAAAGCCATCGATTACAATTTTATTTTTAAATTGCAATTTTTATTTTATTTTTTTTATTCAGTTAGCTCGAAAAATAAGAAACAAATCAGTTTAAAGATAATTGGTACTGAAACTATAATTTAAAATATTGCTCCAAATAAAAACTAATTAAGAAGCGATGTAGCGAAGACTTCTTTTTTGTTTTAAGGGGTAGCTTCGTTTCCTATGTTAACTGAAACGAATAATACTGGTAAATGAATTCAGGGCCCAACTATAAATTGATAAAGGGCTTCATATTGAACTATGGCAACATTTGTCTTCATCTATCCCATCAAATTGAAAAAAAGGTGTATAAACTCATAAAAAATTCACCAATATAAAATCCCCTCTGTGCCATCATTTTTTTTAAAAAAAGTCAAAGCCCTATTTCATATTTATTCACATAAAATAATAACAGAACTAAAAAAAAATTTATATAAATAAATAGAAAGTTAAAGGGGAAAAAAATACATAATAAAAAAAGTATTACCAACCCAACAATCATGGCAATTACAAAACCCAATTCTTTAATCAACAGTTAAAAATTCATAGCCCTATTACTCTACACCAGTTTTATTCTTTTTTTAAAATCCCACTTGAAGCGGTACAGTCTTTGATTCACCCCATCATTACATCAGTTCAAGGTGCGCAGGTTTCCAACATTTTGCACCTGTTCCGAACATTGAGTTCCTATTAAAGGCGTCAGAGGAGGTTGGCCTGCATTTCCAGTTAATAATGTCATCATCAAATGGGCGGAGAAGCGTCTGATTACAACGGCCGAGAACTGAGACCGAGAGTAATAATTACACGCGGCCGAGGCTACGCAACATCACGGGTTGCCTAATGACGTGACACTTACGGCTCATAAATTACAGACGGCGCTTCGCCTCGTGGACTTGTTATAGGTACAGAGGGCGAAGAGAACGTATTCGCGGGAACGAGGTCAACTCATGTCTAATGAAATGCAATGCCGCAATATTAGCCCATTCAAAGTAACAAACACCCGGCTCAAAAATGTTATTTTCATTATCAACAATGTCAAGAATCATCAAATTGAAGCGGATTTTTTTTTTTCACCCTTCTTTTTTATGACACCTTGGCTTGACCTTTCCAAATCCAGGTGAGGTCGGCAGAGTGATGATGATCGTGTCAGGTCTGTCAGAAATGAATGATGGTATTGCTTCAATCCAATATGTGAGCATGAGCGTGTCACGCTGTAAATTATCAGCGTGCGCATCTCATATTAATACTCGCATGCACATGTTAATTAAGCTGTCCCCTCGTTCGACGATTAAATAATCCGAACGTACCCAGGTATATAAACAGGTAAAGTGAAAAGTCTCCTGTTTCCACTGCAGCGCCCCGCAAAGGCGCCCCTTGGAAATGGAGACTAATGACGTGACCCTAAATAAATCAGTGGAAACCCCCAGTCACCGTGAATATTAAGTGGACACTATAACATGACATTGTTCGAAGCATAAATCCTTATAATGGGTACCTAAGTGGCCGGAAACCGGTGTGACGTCAAAGGTGGCAGCTTATAAACCACTGACCTGTTGTTTACAACCGGACTTGGGTGGTGGCCACCAATTACCCAGCCTGTCACCCTTCGGGCTTTATTCACCGGGCCTATAAACGCGTGAAAGTGAATAAATCATTTGGGTAAAGAGTGTGCAGACCATCAATTAAAATTTATTTAGAAATTGGTTCGTGATTTGTTAGAGAAAATTAGTCTAATTCCCATCAAGACAAAATGTGGGCTAATAAGAGAGGTGGGGAAAAAAATTAAAACCATTAAAAAATAAATATTATTCAAATGACCAATAAACCTTTTTTACAACTTTAAATTTCAACCTTGATGTAGGCCTAATTTAATTACGCCATCAGCAGGGGGCAGGCAAGCAAGGGCCAAAGTGCTCTAATTAGAATTTTTTTCTCTCTCTTACACTTCTTTAATTATCCTTTCCGCCATTATTTACGAGCAGAGGGGGTTTCGAATGCAGGTGGACAATGGTAGGGGGAAGATTTTTGACCAAAAAAAAATGACGTCCAAGAAAATATCTGGAAAAAAGAGGCCCCCGCGGCTTAAAACTAGTCATGACCTTCTTCTTGTATTCGTTGGCTTGTTGACAAGGATCTTCAACGTTGCTTCGCTCCCTTCTACTCCTTGCTTGTTTACGACACGCTTTTCTTGCCCACTCCTCACTAAACCCCGCGATTAATTGATGACAGATTCTTGTAGCATCTGATGGAGATAAAAAACATATACAAATAAATTTTGGAAAAAAAAATATTTTCTAACAAATTTATGGAAGTATTAAAAAATGAGGTTTTTTTTTCGTACTTTCATCGACGTCGTAAAAATGTCTACCGTTAAGGTGGTCTTTCGGCTAGCGACGACCAAGAAGATGGAGGTTTGTGTGTGGCTCTAGATTATGATGTCTGGGGGCTCCTCCGATGCTCGCGAGCAAAGGTCGAATTCCTTTTTTTAAAAATTCATGTTTGTCTTTTGTTTTTTTTTTTTAAACTTCAAATGTTTTCCTGAAAGAAAATGAAAAACATAAATTATTTTTTTTTTGTTTGGTAACTTTTTTTTTTTTGATTTGTAAAGAAATCAATTTATTTTATTTTACTCAAAAACGTGCTTCGACTGATTGCCAGTAGTTGGGAAAAACATGCGCGAATCACTTATTTTTTGTTCGTACGAACATTAATTAAAATTACTTGTAGTCCTTTTTTATGTGTGTTTAAGTGTGGGTGTCTGTTTGTCGTTTTCCTTTTCTCTTTGCTTGATGAGGAAGTTACTGTCTTTTCTCTTTTTCAATTGATGCCTCTCTAATTCGCTCTCGGAAATATTTCCCTTTTCAATTACAAAAATAATCATTAGAACCCCCCTGGTGAATGCCAAATGAGTCTGTTAATGAAAAAAGAAGTAGAGACAAAGAATCGCGTCTTTGTTTCTTTCTAATGACAAAGATTTTGATCATGAACCATCAACTCGCGACCAGATTTCTTATTTGCTCAATCTCGGCACATTAACATGCACCATTGTTACTAACTCTTTTCTTTTTTTTTTGGCTTCTCCTTTCGACACTTTGCTTTTTTGCTCGCATCTGCTGTTTGGGTGGATCTTGTTGGCTGTCAACGCACAAGTTTTCGGTGACGCCAGACCACACTGAGCACCTCGCCCACCTGGAAGGAGGGGAGAATCGCGTTCTCAGATGAAAATATAAGATAAGAAAAAATGTTCGAAGAAAAAAAAATTTTTGTCAAAACCCCTCCCACATAGAAATGCCCACTTTATTTGCTAACAAGAAAAAATTCCTGTTGCGAAAGTCGGAAAGAAGTTAAAAGACATAGCAATGTTGTGTGTTTTTATGGGAAGAGGTCGTCAGTCGTTTTTCCACCGATAACATCCCAATGCATTTCGGTTCGTTTCCATCGGGGGGCGGGTCGTAGGAGGATGAAGGAGGGGAGTCTCGAGATTGATCGTCACCCGTCTCTGAAATGCCTCAAGGAAAATCAAGGCAGCCGGAAAAGCGAACCAAATTCCCCATCCATGAGTTTTTGAATGCCCTCCCGCCCTCCTCCGCCACCCTTCGGCGCCATGCTAATTCGCTCGCGTTTTGCAATGGCGAGGCGCGCGTCTCACCACACTGTACTTTCGCCATGCAGATTTATTTAAATCGCGTGCCATAAACATCGCCCGGGGCGAACGGCCGTGGCGCCCATTTTGCCGACAACGCGCCCCGCCCCTGCTTTTCCCAAGAGACTCCCCGATGAAATTTTTACGGGGAATTGAAGTCATTAAAAGTGCTCAACACCTCGTGATGAACAATAAACGACCAGAGCAAGTGCGCGGGCGGCGGAAATTACCTCCGGCGCAGGTGGCGCTGATAAAAATGTTCTCTCAAGCCATCCTTTCGACGGTGCGAGCGCAAATCTCGTTCCCGAATCGGCGTAAGAGCAACGCAAGGAACGTGCCCTCGCTGCAAAGGGACAAGCATCAGTTTGAAAAGCGAAGAGTGAAAAAGAAAAGAAAAGAAAAAGAAAAAAAATATATATCTCTACTTAAAACCTGACTCGCCAGATAAAAGGCAAGCGTCGGGTTGTTTATTATGCACGCAGCTCAACCTCTCGCAATAAATATCCAAGAAATCCCGGGCCAGAGGTGAACATCATCTGCGATGACCCCGCCCACGTTGTGGTTTCACGTCCCGCCTACGAAGTAAAGCGACATTTGCATTTTATAACTTTCAATTTCAAATCGAACGATGCATAAGTTTGCTTGACATCAGGGTTAAATGACGCCGCCATATCCTATAATTTTCACTGGCATATAATTTGAACTGTATTTATGGAAGTCGTCGCCAGAGGGAGGGCCCTGATACAAAATGAAATGGAGTTTCGAAGGATAAGCAGACAATACAATATGTTCACTTCGACTTGGAGACCTTCAATTAACGGGCTTGAATTGAAAGCTAAAACATTAGGGTCAAACTTAATCGTTTGACACTCATCAGTCCGATGGGCCGACCCGTTTTTACAGATCTTGAGTTGTGAAAGTGAATAATAGTCCGTGACGATTCAGAAAATTGATACATGGCTTCATTCCGTCAGTACACTCCCCTCATTTTCCTCTAGCCATTACCAGTTACCACACCCACTCGTCAAACTTGCACACTTTGCAGCTGACAAGAGTCCAATCAAACTAAAATAATCGCTCGATATACGTCGACCGAAACGACTATTCATTGTGACGTTTTAAATGAGCTTGCAACCGGTAATGATATATTTCTTCGAGCATTCCAATATTAACATTCCCAACCTCACATTCGGATGAGTTGTAAACTTGCACTGTATTATTGTAATAGAGCCATAAATTAAAAACAAAATTGCTACCGAATGGCACGACAACATTGAACTTGATTTTTAATTAAATTTTTGTTGTGCGTTTCGAATTGTGCCGTTTCTTTATGAAACATCATTCCTCGGTTTTGATTGACCGTGGAGGAAATCATCTGAGCAATAATAAGACACTAATAAGCCGCGATGATAGTACAAAACAGCGGCTCGAGATGATTACTTTAACAAGTTGAGAAGAGAGCAGACGCACTTTGCTCCGAGACAAGAGCCAGATAAGGCAGGAGAAGAGTGACGAGGCAGCACCTTATTATATCCAAGTGGGTAATAGAGATGAAACCCGCTGCTGTCCCCCACTCATCGTTGCTTACGAGGGGGCGTGGCCCGAAGATCGTTCCCCGGGGCCTCCGTCGCGTCCAGAAATGGGGCGTAATAAATACCTTGTGCTGTCAAATTACAGAGTGAAGCTGCCACGTCTATAGCAGCAAATCATTCTAATACAATCGCTCTAGATGAAGATCGAGTCGACATGAGCGTAGCCGTGAGAGGGCACGACAGGCGAGCCCTTTTTGAAGGGCACTTGCAACAAACACCTTGAAACACATTCGACGGCAACGTTTTGCATGCATCACTCGCTAGTGTTTTAATGGGGTTAATTATACGTTTGCACTAGTCGTAGATGGAATACAGATGCTTGATCATACTCGATTTTATCAAGAGTTCATTTTTTTTTATTCTTTTATTCTCGCTTCATTGGAATGGTTGGTTTCAAAGGTGAAGAGTGATTACTTTATAGGAGACTGTTCAATTTCTTTGTTTTCTTTATCTGGTGCGATCAGTCAGTTTCCACCGGGTTTAAAAACGGTAAAAACTACACGTACGAATGCTATCTAACGCCAGAGGCGCAGTTTCATCAAAGCCCTAATGGAGGCCAGCGTCTCATCAAGAAGGGATTGTGGTTTCCGAACGCGTTTCACCCGCACAGTTCTCGAACCGAGTCCCGTGGACTTGGTAGGCGGATAAAAAGGCGCTTTAACAAGAGTCCCGTCAGCTTTGTTTCGCCAATCGCTCCTTCAATTGATGGAATTGCAATTTTGATCCAATTTTCAATTCCCTGCTGATAAAACGAGAAGAAAAAGCGACAACGGAAATGGAGAAAGTAATTCGCGGACGAGCCCTCTCACCATTCCTTTGGGGCTAACGTGGTCACTGGCCCAATTTCCAATGGGATTTACGATCTACCGACACGCGAAAGTCTAAAAGAGAAGTGGACTTTATCGACAAAGTCGATCACTAACTCGTGTCCATTCCAACACATCAACTGTTTCAACTATAATACCCTTATCGACTGTCCTTAAATCTCTTGAAAATAAGAGAAAAGATCGAGCGGCTGAATCACGAAAATTTCCGATTTATATTGTCGACAACTGGAATTATTGTGAAATTTAACCCACAACTTGCTCACCGTTGATCTTCTTTACAATGTATAATTTCTATCATTTTTCAAAATACAAAATGGAAATCACTTTCTAAAAATCCTTTTATACCGTAATGATGGGGATGCATTCGCAAAAAATAAAGATTTAAGATTACACTTTGGCAGGTATGAACATGAAATGCTTGTCCTTATTTTGAGTTTTTTGAGGTTAAATTACACCATTGAAGTGTAATGAACATGAAGTGTAAATATTACACCTTTATGGGTGTATTATCTTGCAGGTGTAAATTTACTTAATGGCATTTTCAAAAAAGTGTAAATGTATTCCAATAAGGAGTAACATTACTTCCTATGGTGGTGTAAATTTATTCCCTTATTGTGTAATATTACACTTTGATGGTGTAAATGTATTCCCCTCAGGAGTAGCATTACACCTTGGTGGTGTTAAATCTACTGATTTAAATAAAAATACGAGGTGCGCGTTCACAAAGTGTTTTTTACATTAGTTATTTAATAATGCTTTGTGTATGGAAGAAGCCATAGTGTGAATTGTTCAAAGGCAATCACATTTTGGATATAAACTATATACCTATTGGATACATGGATTGAATGTATTAAGGATATCTTTTGGATATCATGTGCTTTGTACGAAAAGATGTGTAAAACTGTAAATGAACTCCATTTCTTACACCTTTATACGTATTACACCTTTTCTCAAAAGGTATAATTTTGCCATTTTAACACCATTTTAGGTGTTACAAATTTTGAGAAGGTGGACTGTATATCATGCTCCTACACCTTTTTACATCTCTTATTTCCAGCAGTGCAGAGACGCACAACTTGATAGCACAAATCCACAATAAAAACCATGCACAAGAACATGCTAAAACGAAACGCATATAAACAAACCGCATGCTCAAAGTATCTTGTTTCTATTGACGAATTCTGTAATGTTTATTATTATATTTTATAACATCATTTTTTGCTCAACAAAGCCCACCCTCAAATTAGTCGGATGATAATTTACGTTCTTTGGCCAACTGTTAATAGACCCTCATGACGTGGCATGTCCACGTGATGAATTGAGTCTCCAACTGAGATGTGCGGGGAAAATAACGTGAGATTAGCGGAGACCGAGACAAAAGAAGCAACACGGGGCGTACGACCACTGTCCACCCTCCTTCCATCTTTACACAATAGACGTCTTTTACCCCCTGCAAACTCATATACGCGCCAATATAATACACGTGCATCAAGCCCTATCCTCAACATGGCCGATGGATATCTCACCAATAATCTCATTCACCACTTTAGAGTGTCTGCACACCCTCTACGCACACACATCTACCCCTGCAAGAATAAAAAGAAAAAATCCAACCCAATATTTCCGAGCATCAATGAGGTAGAAAGAGTTGCGGGAACCCCTGCCGTCGCAGCCCAAAATGCAGTGAAAATTCACATTTGATTGCTCTCTTTGCCATTTAATTTATTAGCGAATTATGCACTGCGTGCGTCCACCATTCGTTCACCCCTTCTATATAAAACAGCTTCTATTTCATAGCCCTATACTTTTACCCTCTCCCTTTCGGTACACGAAATAAAATGGACGATTTTGTGTTAGTGGGAGGCCGAATCGGAATTAGAAAAAGGGGACAACCATCCCCCTGGAAGGAAAAAAAACATTAAGTGAAAAAAAAATAAAACGGGTAAAAGAGTGAAATTTAAATCCTATTTATTATGTGAAATACTGTGCTGCAAAGCTGAGGTGGCGTCCATTTCTATGCAAATTGTCTCAACTACCTACATTCGTGAATGTTATGATATTGTATAATATGAGATGCAACCCTTTTTTCACCTTTTTTTATGAGCCTGAAAATTCAGTTTATATTTTACTTCGATATTTCCAATGTAAACTGCAGTTTTACAATTGATTTATATTCAATTTTGTTTTATTTTTATTTCATTTTCTATATAAATTGCAGTTTGAAACTTTCAATGCATAAATTGCCTTTAAAAAAAAAAACGTATGATATTTGATAGATAAAGAATAATAAAAGGTAAATTAGGTGTATTGCAAGTTGAAAATGATGGTACAATTTACTTTTTGCGATGATATATTTTCTCTCATTTCATCGCTGATGTTAAAGGATTGAGCTCAGGTGAATACAAATGTTTCTCACGCCTCTGTGCAAAAAAAAATGAAACCAATATATCTTACATGTCACTTTTGACAAACTTCTTTCATAACCAATGACAAAGAGGGTGCGAATTTAATATTGCAAATGTACTTCCACCCCGTTATAATAAAACTGCACATGGCATTCTAAATTCAACCATTCTTTTAAAACACCTTGGACACATTTTTGTTTTATATATATTTATTTATTTATTTATTTATTTATTATTGTATTCTGACATTTTTTCCTGCCATCTGACTACATATATATCCAGCACCAGATTCAATCTCCACCCAATAAACCTAAGCCTAATTGAAATTTATATATGTGAACTTGCCATGGAGAATGGTAAAACCATCAAGCCGCCTCCCACTCATTCAATACGCTGTATCAAAAGTGTATCATCGTTTTAATAGCAACTTTTATTAGCGTGCAGCCGACAGTCCCATTATTACTGCATTGTCAAGTGCAGAATGCATAATTTGTCGCTAATGATTCGCGCGCACCCCGCCAGGGATAATGTGGCGCTTATCGGAGCTTATTACGCGCAACCTAAATACAATATTTGTCGACGCGCGAGGGATTTGAGGCCTCGCTCGTCTCAGAAATTTATCATATCAATTCAGACTGCATTATCTTATTGGCAGCATTATCATGCTGCGCGTGCGTGAGCATCTTTCCCTGCGCCTCTTCTCCCAGTAATCTCGATCTCAGCGTGAAAGGCCATGATCAAATTCTGCAATATCAATTATATCAAGTTCTTTGATGACTCCTATTAGGCCTGTACGACTAATCGTTGTTTTTAATTGCAATTCTTTCACTGGTTGAGTTTGTAACTGATTATACAATTGCAAAATGATGGTAGACACACATTGCAGTTTGAAAGAGAATTATGGAAATTACAGTTAAATTTACTCAACAAAATTTAAATCTATTTATACGTTATTTTAAACTGAAAACTATATTGCTAGTGAAACCAAAATAATTTAAAGATGAGCGCACAAAGCAAGCGAATTTTTAAAAAAATCATGGCAACAGCAAAACTCAGCCAGTAACAAATATAATTTCGGTTTTTATGGTACGAAAGTTTTCTTAACTATAATGAAACGTGATTTCAAATTTTCAGCAGGTTCCTCCGTTTCTACTCTGACACATGCAGTGGCGTAGTAATCGGGGGTGCAGCGCGTGCAGTTGACCTGGGCCCACGAGCCCAGGGCCTTCGATAGGCGGTGGGGCCCGAAGGTCCAAAGGGGGCCGTCTATGTTGAAAATATATTTTGTTTTCTGTGTCTGAAAACTAGGCAGGGGCCCAGGCCTTCTCTCGGCGGCCCTGCACGAGCTTAAGGAGACCCATGGAGAATGAAAATAGCGACCAAGTACTGAAAATCCTAGCTACGGCTCTGCTAAAGGGCGCATCAACCAAACTTGCACATGCCACATGGGCCCATTGACACCTTGCTTCGCCAGTGGTCACACATCTCAAATTCCAAAAATCCTTGGAATGTGGACATTTCCTGGTGATGTGAAGAGAATAGTTACTGTAATTACTTTAAGAAGACGGGAAAATAATTATAAATTCATTTTACATTTACACGTAGCATAATTCGTAATAAATATACTGGCTTTTGGTCATTATGTCAGCTATGTAATTTAAAAAGAAAAAGTGAAATTAGAAATTACACTAATTAAAATAGCAAGCGAAGACTAGAATTTAAATTTCTGAGCAATTCTAGTATACTAATATTTTCGTATGTCATTGCTTGATTTATTTAATTACAGTAACCTTATATGATGACCAATTAACTTCATATTGCATTTAAAAACTGGAAGTGAATATTTGAATTCAGGGATTATTAGCCGAGAGCTATACGCGGAGCTGTGGGTGGGCTGCGAAATACTGTCCTGCTTGGTAATGAAGCAAATCCACAGGTATAAGAGCTTTTTAAGCGAGCCGCCTTTTCTCTTTACTACAAACCGACGTTTGAAATATAATGTAAAATCCATCGCGCAATCCAAAAACACGCTCAACAGTATCTATGAATATTTAAAACTGTCGGGGGAAAAAAAAATCAAAACGGTGCGCGGCAATTGACAAACCAGAACAATTATTTTTGATAAATGTTACTGTACAGAGGTGAATCTGATTAGCTAAGTCGTTTTGCGGGTTCGTCGTTTTATACAAGCATCCCCAAGGTGCGCAGCAAGAGTTTACTGTTAAGCAATATGAAACCTTGATTCAAATCTCTCTCATTTTTATAGTTTCTAAAATAGAAGGAGAACGGAAAAAATGGGAATTCTCCCTTCCAGTCCCGTTCCCCCCGAAAAAATATCACCTCAGTCCTCTCTGCCGCACCAATTTTTTAAAGGATAATAATTTAAATTCATTTTTTTCTTTGTACAAGTATAATCACAACCAATAAATCTGGCTGTTTCCATCCCATAATCCTTTGCTGACGGTGCAAAAGTGAAAATGCTAAATAATGGCAAAGAGGATTTGGAGAAAGAAAAAATAAAATTCAACATATAAAAAATAAAATAAAACAAAAAACCATATACCTTTTTACGTATAAAAAAGAGGACCGAGTGATATAAACCAGAAAAATGAATAAAAAAAATAAAAAGTATAAAAAAAAAATCGCTAAAAAGAACAAACTGAAGAAATATAAAATTGACAGAAACATTGATGTACGAATAAATGAGGCATGATGGATGGCGCCGTCTGTTGGCACCAATGCCTATCTTTATAGAAACAATCTCGTGTGATTGCGCTTTGCGCATCGTGTCATTAATAACAGGCACTAACAGCGAATTGCTTTCCAATTTCAGATGCCGGCCGTTGCTAGGCAACTGCATCTAAATCTGCTCTTGTTGACGAGAAGTGAAGCCAAGGGTGTAGAAAAATTTGCCTGCATCTGCCGAGTGCCTAATGTTCTTTCAATTCCACATGTAAACATCTTGCGGTGTTATGATAATCTTTTAAATTCTCCTAGCTTCAGGCAGGCACGGTCATAATTGTTTTGACGCAAGAAAGAACGCCTGAAAAATTAAATGGCCATGATTTATACGCGATACTGCCTCGGCGTTTATCTTTACGTGTGAACGCGCGTCGTGGGGAGTCGATTCAGTTCCGCCTACCCCCATCGAGTTTCCTCCTTTTTTTATATTTTTCTTTTTATTTTTCAACATCTAGACCTATGAGCATTGTCTTATATGGGACGCTCGGTTAATCCAATTTCACTCCTGAGAGAGACAGGCTGGCTTACAATCATTTCCTTTCCTTAATTGAAGTTTGGATTTGGACATTTTGAATAACCACTCTCGTAATGGCATCATTTACTCCCTCAGCTTTACGCTTACGCTTCATCCACACATTTTTTTCGTCTCTTTTACCTCGTGAAAACCTGAGCGTTCCAATCACATGGATGCTTTACTGCGGATAGAAGCGTCATTGCAATATCCGCCAGATTTTGCTGTTAACAACACAACTGAGCATACCCAATCATGATTCACAAGCAAGGTTGTCTTAATCGTGGGTGCAAGGGGTCCTCTAGGACTACCATGGCTTGTGGGTTTCGGTTCCTAACACACAAACCAGAAGGTGCGCTACGTAGACCTTGTATCCCGGCGGCAGGAGAGCTAGAAAGGCAGAAGCGATGTTGCCTAAATGCAATAATTAGAGGCCTGTCGTAAGGACATGTGTCCACACTGTCACTGACAGGTGTTCGGAGGGTTAAACGAATTACCTAGACGATCAGTTTACGAGCTCATCTCATATTGGTAACCTCTTCCGTCTTTCATTATAGTTGACTCGCCTCGTCATCTGTTTTGAAAGACACCACTTTGTTGATTGGTGAAATGAGACTGCAGGTCAACTTGACAGGAGCGCAACGATAGGCAACGACGAAAGAGGGCAAGTTGGTTGGACCTAGGCATCCTTGAAGGACAGCTCGTTTCTCTTTGCGCTTCGTACACAACTAAAACAGATAAAAGTCCCTCGTAGCGTGTGGCTTGTCACGAGCACCCAATAGTACTATTGGAAGCATCTATTCATCTGCAGATGCACGGCGTGATAACGACTCGCCATTGAGCTCATCTCTCTCAGATTGAGCTCAAACTCAAAGATAACGACTAGCTGTCGTTTCAGCTTCACAATCTAGTTAGCCATAACTTCATCTCAACGACTTCACTCTGCTCGTAGGCAGCGGCCTCGAGTTATCCAAGAGGACAAAGCGCTCAGTCGTCGACAAAATACCTCCGTCTAACAATAGAAAGATGCTAGCTCCAACAAGATTACGCATATTCCCGTTGCTTAGCAACCGTAACGAGTTGTTTACAGCGCATAAGCGCGCAATTTCCATCCCCAGAATCCATCAACATAACGTATTTTTGAAAGAAATCACTTTTTCTTTGAAATTCGGTCGCCATCTGTTGCGAGATATTGCAGCAATAAAACATCAATGCCACCGGCGATGCTAAAGGTGTCGCAACTGTAAAAGAAATCTGCGAATGAGAGGCAGGAAGGGAAAAAATATCAGAATTATGGGCGCCCCTGCACTGCCGCCCCCATACGAGCGTTGAAAATCAGACTCCATTATACCGGAAATGGCCGGGAAAGTCATCTCCATGGTAACCATTCAGGAAGTGCCTGCACGCGAAATTTGAATCGTTGCCTCGTTTCTGCTCGCGCGCCACAAAGGCGTGGGAGGAGAGAAGGATGGGTTGGTGACGTCGACTGAATTATTCGCGCGCTTTATCCTCACGAGGGGAAGAGGGAGAAGCCTATCGTTGGCTAAAATGACTCGCTAAGCATCGCTAGTATGCAAATGAAATTGTCCGAATTCGGTGATGCAATAACACCATAATCGCCAGGCGTCGCACATCTACCCCCGACTGAGACTCACTTCCCTTTTCCCCAACTACCTTATCTTTCACGGGAACCTCAGGATTGAATTTCCGACTGCTCACTCTGTAAGATGATCCAACAACAGAGAGAGAGAGAAGAGAAGAGTTGGGTGTTGAGGGACGAAGAAAAAATCCAAGAAATGATCTAACATGTGCCAAACAAGTGAAAAAGGAATGGAAACTGTAACCAGACGCCTTGACACCAAAGACGCATCTATTTTCGAGGAAAAAGAAATCTGCTGTATTTGACAAACAGCACACACTGCTGGACCACGGTATAAGATTGGCGTGACTGACGTCACTTGGTGACACAAGACATGTTCAGATTGGGACGATTTCCTCTTGGCTCCTGCGCCGGAAGAATTAGCTGGCAATAAAGACCTTGGCAATCGCCACATCCACTCACATTTTGAAACATCTGAAAATAAAATTTTCTCATCCGTTTTATTAAAAAATGCTAAGCTTTGCTTTGCTTTTCTTTTCATATGATTCATATTACTGTTTTGAAATATAACGGAAAAGATTTCAAAAACAATTACACGTTTCCTTTTTTTGCTAATGCATAAATAAATAAATAAAAAAAGAATTACATGTTTTATTTAAAAATTCGTTCTGTTGCTTAGCAACACAGGATGCAGTATAAGGTCAAGTGATATGGAAGGTAATATCTTTGAAAAAATCATGAATATTGCGCCTCACGAAAAAGTGCTTGTACTTGTGCGCCATCTGATTGATAGCTCTCTCGGGGGGAATACTGAAGAGGAAGGGTGTCATCAGCAGACAGATTTATCAGCGGGACGCACAGGTGAATGGGCATTGCTTCTCATCTTTACTTGCTAAGAAGAAATCACACCTTTTTTTCTTTTCAGAACAAGAATCCCAAGTAATATATTGTCATGAATGTGTTTTAGGTTATCTGCAGATGTAAATCGTCCACTGCAGTGAAAATATTTGAAAGCGTGCAGATTTAACTTTAACTTTAACAAACAATTATGATAAAGCTTTTCTATTGTAGCTTGCGATAATAAGGTAGTCTATATCAGATGACTCGTGCAGTGGTAACTGGTAATAATCTTGGGAAATTGCATTGAAATACGGTGTCGTTGTTCCTTTGTTTGATGATATATTCGTAATGACATGTATAGGGAAATTCTAGTTTTTAAAAGAAAATGTCTGGGGATATGGAGAATTGGAAATGGGGAATTGTGAAAAACGGTTTTCACTTCTCACTTGGGCTTGATTGCATTTTGGAGCGGAGCGGAGCGAGGCAAAGGCGAATCAAGCGGGGTGTTTGCTTGCCAATCTTTTCAATCTGCAATCTTTAAACTAAGGTTGAAAGGGGACCAACGAGACTCAACTGCTACCTGGGGACTATCGACGCAACTCTATAGTCGTTGTTAATGGTCATTGCCAGTTTGACTTCCTGATAAAACAATGTCAGCAATCATCTGGCAAACCCATCGTGCATGCACTTTGAAACTTGGTTCCATTGACAACTTGGACTCGAGCCGTGTGGACAGATGGGTGCAAGATTGACCGCAATTTCCCGGTTGGGATTATATTTGATGACTCGAACGATCGCTGAAGCGAGGGCTGAGCGTGGTTATTCGGTACGCCATTGTGCACGGGAAACGAACTTCTTTTCCTGATTCGATATCGACCCATCGGTAACTTTTCCTTCTTGATTTGCATACACGCTCTCTGTTACGTCCAAATCAGATCGATTTCCATTCGTTGTATGCAAAACGAGGCACCATTTCGCTCGTGACACGTGCTGATAAGAGCCACGAAAGCGTTCCTCTTCATTACACGTTGCCTCCCCCTCATACCTCGATACAACAAACGCTAACCTACGCATTCGAGAATTAAATCCGTCTCAAGAAGGTCACCTTTTCCAAGCCATTACCCGCTGCACGTGATCGCATCACAATCACATCTTGTTTATAAATGCAATACCCATAAATCTCGATGCCTTCTAAAACACCAATCACAACAACGATTTCAAATTCTTTATCGCATTATTGACTAAACTTTTTTTTTTGAATTCTGTTTTCTTTTCTTTTTTTCTTTTTAAAAAGAAATTGTTTTCTTTTTTTATAATGACGGCAGGGTGTAACTTTAAATTTCTAAAAGGGCTTCGCTGCATTGCTTGGAAGTGATGACGCTGATTGATGACTCAATTTACAGATGGTTCGAGTGTACAAATAAGCTCATCATTATTAAAATGTGTATATATTTATATTCAAACTGATTTCCTTTTATGTCAAAAATGAAATTTGTAACAAATGACGATAACCATTTTATTCAAAAAGGAAAAATTATTGATGAGTGCAACTTGATCCTGATTTACATTTAATAATTTAACATCAAGAATACAGATTTTAAAAAGAATAATTACAATTAAACAACTCTAAAAGTATCGTCCCGATATTCAGTATTCATTGTATTACTGGTAATTTATGAAAATTAGGGCGGTAAAATAAAATTAATTAAACCAGATAATGAGTCATTTAAATCCGCGCGATGATAAATTTCAAAACAGGAATTTTTAAAGAAGAAAACTCTATTCGAGTTTTAATAGTGTTATTATTTAGTGTATGATATTGACACTACTTTATTAATACCTAATTGAAATTGAAATAAACACACAACATTATTAACTTTTTCTGAACGTACGTTATTTCTAACCAAATGGTTGTTAAATGGTGTTTTCGTGCCATTCAGACACTGTTACTTTTTCATGCTTTCAAACATCCAATTTTAAAACCTTTTAATATTAAACAAGTACCTACAAGCTCGTCGACTACTTGGCACAGCAAATAGTTGACGGTTTTACACATGTGTAAATCTCATAAGCTCACTGGTAGACTAAATCCGTGCAGGATTACTCAGAATTTTCATTTGTTGTTCGACGCTGACCAGTTTACAGCCCATTTCAAAGTTGGCCAAAGCAAACCCACTTCAACTCCACACACTCTTCGATATTGCAAACCCCTCTTGACCCAACTACTGGCCATCATCAGGTGATAACAGCACGAGCTATTCCAGCGCCAAAGGGAGCTGTGAGCTGCAGGTAATTTCCCCGATAGCCCATAAACAAAAGGCAAGTCCCAAAGGACAACTGATTGCAGGTACCGCCTCCGGGTGGCGCTATCATACCGACCCGAAAAGGTCACCAGCACCTTCCGTTAGGCACTTGTAATCATGCTCGGTGTTGACCTTATGTAGGAGACCTATCACCTGAGGAAGTGACGAATAGGGCGCAAAAATTGACAGATGGGTGGCATATACTCTGCGTAAACAATGAAAACCACTTATTGAACAATTGTATTATTCGTAGTACAAGTTGCTGAAATAATAAATAATAAATACTGGCAGCAACGTGGAATTAATTCTAGCAATGCAGTATTTATTTTGTAATAAAACAGCAATGTAGAATAGAACTGCTGGTTCCTTTTGAGCTTCTACTGATAGAAGCCGTCAGCCATATTGGCATGGCGTTTTCAGCAGTGGACGCCACCGATAAAATCGTTAAATGGCCGCTCTTTCGTTGCCGCAACAATAGGTCACTCTGGAGCGATCAGTCCAAGTGGTCAGTGGGGCCTACGACCACTATTTGATAACAAATCCTGAGCCACAACAACACAATAAGGAGAGAGAAAAAAATATTGGACTTGGAGTGTCACATGACTTGTCAATAAACTAATCTCCAACCTCTTTAGCTTGTATGTGCCTTTCACATGTTTTTATATTGAACGAAAATGTTTTTTGAAAATGATGAAAGTAGACGTTTTCTTGATACGTCGCGTATTGAAAAACTTTGCATAAACAATTTTTTTTATTACTATTATTTGCATGGCATTATTGTATTAATGGACTTGACCAACCGCGAGTGATCGCAGAAAAAAAGCTTTACAATACGAAAATAGTCCACTGATAAAACCGTATGTTTGACTTGTCAAAGTCTGAAGACTTTCAGTCACGTGAAAAGTGATCTTGTGTCCATTGGCAACTGACAGGGTCATTTGCTATATGGACAAAAGGTTGTCACGTGACTGAAACTAGATGATGGCTGAAGTGGAAGAATCGTGATGGACTTCAGCTTATGTCCATATCTGTCTTTCTGCAATTTTCCATGGGAAACTATTTGGGTGTGACACAATTTAAAGGACAGTAAATTAAATTGAATCATTCGGTCAATAAAGTTTAGTGAGCAAGTAAAAAAGTTGTTTTTAAATACTCAATTTGACTGAATTTTTAGTCTTGGAATGTTTGATAAAGGCGTTATCGAAAGAGAAAATGTGGAGAAATGGCGAGAAAAACTTTTTACTTTTTATTTTTGCGGTGATAAATAAATTTGTTTTCTCTCGCTCAGTGAACTGTTATTCAACATTCGCCCGAGCACGCATTTTTCAGCGTTCTAAGATATATATACGTTGGACTTTTGCGGTATATTTGATCCGGGGGAGGAGAAGCATCACCGACTCGGGTGCACGCACAGTAGTTATGGAAGTCGTTTTGTTATCGGCAAAAGGCCTCGTGCTCTGTTCACTCGTTGCTCGCGCACACAATGCAACGCTACGACGGGCACAGGAAGCCAGTAACGCTACCTCCACGAGAAGCCTGACGAAGGCTGCCCTCTCTGTTACAACTGAGAAATAGGGTGACGCCAAAAGAAAAAAGAGAAAAAGAAATGGCGGTGCGCTCACCAGCCCCATTTAACCATTTCTAAATCATTTCTGGATAGTAAAAGTGAATTGTTGCCGAGTAAATCTATCCGAACGCGGGCGATTTATAAGCTCTCATGATGTGCGTTTCGTAATAAGGAGAGCGGATGCTCCCTGCAGATGGTGGACGGTCCAATATCGACGGGCATCCAGTGAATTCTCACTTCCACACGGCCGACTTCCCCCTCTACCTCTTCGCAGCGCCCCCTATCTCTGATTCACGCCGAATTTCTTATTGCAATTTTCCCGTGGATGCTGCTGGCGAAATGACTCACAATGCGCGAAAGGCAGATAAACCTCCACTGGCTGCCTCTTCCCTCTACACATCCTACTGTCAGCGTACACCCTCGCAATATGACTTCCACACTGCTGGTCAGAGAACGCGCCTCGCTGAACACTCCAAACACCCACACAAAGGATCGGCACTCACTATACTAACCCAATTATGACAGACTAATGGTGGTGAAATTTGATTAGACCCCATTCACCGCACCGTCCAATCACCAAATAGGCTAACAAGGGACGATTGGAGGGTGGATGGAGAGGAGAGCAGAGCAGAGCAGAGGAGAGGAGAGAACGGATTCAAGTTGAATATGGGATGAGGAGAGAAAAGAGAACGAGGCAACAATTGAACAGTGACGTAAACTGAGTGATTTCTGCGCTTGACATTAGAGGCCAATAGCTTAATGAAAATAAATCAATGAGCACAGGCGATAAAGAGGGCGCTTATCTCTTCGTTTATTAACAAGGCTTCCAATTCCTCGTATCAGTACCCGTCGGCCACGTGAACGGAAATGACGTAACGATCGTTCTAGTTGAATGGAGAATTGTGAAATACAATTTCCTCACTTATTCTCGAAAACATATCAATCACTGTTGCACTTTTTTGATTGCAAACAAATTTCCTCGCTGAACAAAATCAATAAAAAATTTATTTGCGACATTGTAAGCATTTCACTGAATCTTAATCGCGCTGGACAAGAGAATGGAGTGACGCTTACAACTGTTACAAGTGTTGGCAGGAGGAAGCTGATAAAACGCTTCAGATATGTGACGTTTGGTTGAGTTATTTTAATTTTTTATTTTTGCGCTATCGTGTGATGACATCTATTTTAGGCGAAAACATGGAGAATAGGAGCATTCAAGTGAAATATAGTCTTCCATCTTTCATCTTTGAATAATAAATTTGCTAGTCAGAGCTAATTATTCCCAAAACGGTTGTTATGAAAAATTAATTCAAATTTAAAGACACGGCTGACCTTAATACTTAGTTCTCAATGGTTGGGTCAATTCCACGTCCCCTTTGGCTGCTGCATAAGTTAATTATGCACAATCTGCGGGGGAGACGCGGGTTACTCCCTTCCCTAGGGCTAATGCTGCTTCAGACGGCAGCCATTAATCGCATGAAGCGTCCAATTACGCTTTTGGTGCGGGCTCCGAATTGCGACATTTCGGTGGGAGGCGGTCTCCGGAATTGCGAAGGGAGGGAGCGATGTGTGAGTTTGCACTGCGAACTCCCGCAGTGCATACGTTTCATAATAACCGACGCGGGCAATACGCCCACTCATGCGACGCCTTGCCATAGTTCGCGACCCCGCGATTTGCGTGGATTAAATACGCATAAAGTAACTGGGATTAGCAGGCTGCAGATTAATACAGCTGCCGACAAGTGGACGGTCAAAAGGAAATGATGTATCTTAATGATTTTTATTCGCCTCAAACATACGACAAATACACAATTGCTTATGAACTGTGTGTCAGAGAATATAAATTAATGTCACCGAGTTAATGCAATGTAAAGGCCGCGTTATTAACAGTTGATATTAATTTTGTTATCACAGGCACAGTGAGCCGACCGCCCGAATGTATATGGAATAATAATTCAAGAAAAAAATTAATTCGAAGGCCTACCTGAGGTGTTGCTTCACAGGTGTCTTGCGGCTCCCTGGTGGTTTTATTTTGAGTTGCAAGTCACGATCTGACCAAAGCGCTCTGCATCGAGACTCGAGAAGGATTAACTAATCAATAATCCTAATTAATTAGACACGAGATTATTTGACTGACTAATACTAATACGTTAAAGCTCATAATTGCAATTTTAAAGTCGTGCGTGGGTGGTCTTAGGGAATACAAACATTGAAAAAGATAAAGTAAATTGAATTAGGCTTATTGTATTACGGTAATTAATACATGCTTTGAAGATTATTTCAAAATCCCATTATAAAATTTTTCAAAAAAAAATGTTAAAACTTTTTTTCCCTCGAAAATTGTATCTTATACCTCATCAAATGATGAATGGCCCTTTTAACAAGTGCTTTGTCAAAATGCCCGGCACGGCAAAGACCATTCGCCAATCCATGCGTCTATGACCAGGTCTCTTCTAATTACTAACCGGAAAAAAGAAATTGTTTTTGAACACAACATAAAAAAAGAGCTTAAAAACCGACCTTATCCATCGTTTATTATCGGTGCCAATTAAATTGATTAATTACCCTGTAATGTTCAAGCAAGAAAAATTTAATTGGCTGAACCATGAGAAATCAACAGTCGACACTTTCAAGACATCAGGAGAAAATTTCATACATTTTAAATTCATGTTATATTTTTAAAAGTATATACGAGAGTAAATTAAATTAAGTTAATTAACATTTATCATGATTGTTTTTGTCTTTTGGACTTTTTTTCCCTCTTTAGAACGAGATTTCTACCTAATTTCTCGTAATTAGTGAACAAATTATTGTCACTGTTCGTCTGGTCCTTGATTGAGACAATTGTTTGAGCGAGATTCATCGGGAATTAATTATTCACAATTATCGCTACGCGACACAAAGAGGGTTATTATCTTCTGATCAAAAAGTAGAAACGAATTCGCCCACCCTCGCTGATGTTGCCTCGAGGCGACGGGCGTTGCTTAATTAAAATGCGTTTGTCCGCCTTAATTGGGCTAATCTGGCGGCGGCGCGCACCATTGTTCTTGCACGAATGGCGTCGTAAAAGGAGCTTCGATAAGAATGAAATCTTATTGGCCAATTAAAAACGCTCGCCACTTAATGCCGGGCACCGCGTTTCTCGCAGAGTCGCTGGAGATGTCGCGTGTTAATTACATCACCATCGGAAATTGATTTCAGTCCTTCCGTGATGAGTCCCGTCATTAGCCTGGGGCGCGTGCCAAAAGTCTCATCTTAACCCCCCACAACGATGCAATTAATAAGCAAAGAAATTCTCAACTCTGATATGTTTTTTAATCGATTCATTTAATTAAGAAAATGCTCATGAATTTAATTACGTACAACAACTTTAGAGACTTTTAATGACAAACTTGATGCTATTAGCATCATTACCTAATGAAAGCAATTTTGTGGTGTATCATCTAACTTCCGGTTTGAAATGAAGATGTAGGTTTTTCTTATTAACGTTTTTCAAAATTAATTCTTTTTAAACTTCTCCTTGTAAATGAACGTTGTACAATTTTTAACGCAATCAGGCAAACACAATACAATA
>JAQIXU010000273.1:0-43781 GCA_034701245.1 Strigamia transsilvanica
TGGAAATTGAAGGGCCCCCAAAACTAAGGGGCCCCCATGCACCGCATGGACTTGCGGTATGGTAGCTACGCCCCTGCCCGCTAACGAATCCACAACCACTTCCGAAGGCATGGAAAAGTGGTAAAGGAATGCAATGCACAAACGATGAAACTATAAATAAATGTTAAAAAGTTGGTATTGAATATGCAAACAATACTTTGTCGAGATAACCCAGTCTTTCGGCAACGGAACACGCATTGTTTATTAAACTAAAATGAGAAAGAGTCGCTGCTTTCGGTGTACCTGTTGTACCCTGGATAATATACAAAGCGATATTTATTGATTTATTTCTTATTAAATCTCAGATTTCTTCTAACGGATGTGAACTGAATGTTAACTGCATCTTCAAAACAAATCCTAGTTTGTAATTCGTCCAAGATTTTGAAATGAGAATCGTTCGCAATAGTTGCAACATCCGAGAATTTAAACGTGCCACTACACATCGACAAAAATACAATTATTGAACAACGAAGCAGTTCCAGAAAACGTACAAAGGGATGGCCATTTCGGCTCAATGTTTTTGCTGCAGAAAATGAATATTTTTCTAACCCGCTTTGTTATTGAATTTACCTGTAATCTTTGTCCGATATGATTATCACGTGGGTTAAATCTAACGAACTTTTAAAAAAAAAAGATAATTAAATAAATAAATAAATAAATAAAAGTCTACTACCTGTCTTTAATTTGACCGGGCGAGCTGGTTTTAATAGACGGTACAATAGTTTTTAGTATCTCGTAATAATTTTGGGTTTTAAATTGATCCTTGGATACCAACGCACGAACACCAACTTTTTTCAAACAATATTGAACTTCTCTCGCTTGGTTCGCGGGATTAATGTTCACCTGAATTAAAAATAAATTTAAATGTTTGATTTAATCGCTTCTATAATAATCCACTTAATACATACAAGTATTAATCCAGCTTTAGCCGAAGCAAATTGAGTTACGACCCATTCGTAGACGTTGGGACTCATAATTCCAATTCGTTCGCCTTTTTTCAATCCAATTGCGATCAAACCGGCAGCAAATTTATCGACCTGTCAAATAATATTGCTGTTTAATTCATTCATATAAAACACAAATCGAGGGTTCATATTTTTACATCATTTTTAAATTGAACGAAGTTTTTCCTCGTGTTTGACTCGCGAAAAACCAACGCCTCGTTGGTGCCGTACACTTCGGCTGAATTGTCCACTACTTGGCCCAAAGTTTGAGCGATCAATGGTTGTTTCCCATTTCCATGGGTGTAACTCAGTTTCGTTACGTTTGTTGCGCTGAGAATTAAAATTATTGTTCGTGTTATTATTTTTTTTAATTAGGACAAGTTAATACGTGCCTGGAAAAACATTTTTGACAACTCGTTAAAGATTTGTAGATATTTTGTAGTAATAACAGTTTCGCCATTGCTGCAACGTGGAAATGCTGCACTTGAATGCCGAGTTTGTTTAGATGAAGTTATAAATGATCCATGGAGTGTTGTTATCAAGTCACGTGCTGTAAGTAGCAATGACGCATCTTTTGAAGGCTGTAGGGGAAGTAAAAAATGATTACTGATCAAGGTCGAAATAAATAAATTTGTATTTTGATGAAATTGTAAAACACTACGCCATTTTTCCTTGTTCTACAAAGGTCAAAGTGTACCTGTATGATTTCACAAGTCGAATAAAAAAATCCCCATAGATCCCACTACGACATGAAACGTAGCGTCTTTTTCGGGGTCGGGCAGTTGTTTGTAGTCGTTGTAGTTGGCTAGACGTTCGTCCTTGAACATTTCGGTGTACAGTTCAAATCATTAAATTGTTAATACCTCAGCAGTACCGCAAATTGTGAATTTCCCATTCTGATCAAATAATTTTTGCAAGTCTTCTAATGTAGTGCCATTAAAATCATCTTCACCAGGTTTAAATACTGTGAATTTTATACATTGTTGTTGTTGAAGTTTGAGGTTTTTAAAGGCAATTCCTTAATCACATCTGCTTTTAGTTGTGTTATGCACAGAATTCCGATTTTGTTTACCCAAATTCATTGTTTGTTATTGTTAGTCAAACTTCATTTTGTTGTAAAATTTATTGTTACTTGTTCCAACCAATCACAACAACCACTTGCTGCAAGTGGCCAACCGTCCTCAAGGAATACAGTCCTCCCTTTGTGAGTTCTGTCCTAGGTTATAGGTTATAGGTTATAATTAATTCCATATTTTTTAAATTAAATCAAATTTTATCAGGAAATTTACAGGAAACATATGTTATGTTGTAATATGTTCAAAATGATCACCATCTGCAGTGAAGCATACTTGAGCTCAAAGTTCTGCCTCACTCTGCATATATATATATTTTTTCTTTCAATTTATTTGTGTCCTCCTTTTCATTGTAAAAAGGTTGGTTACCTTACACTTGCAAGTGTTTTGGTATACACAGGGGCGGTGCCACCTGCTCTGGCGCCCCATGCAAATTTAGCCACCAGAGTGGCCATGATCGGCGCCCGTGGCCGTAAATGCCATTTCCGCGCCCCTTCTTGACATTTTGCGCCCCTCGAAATGTGGCGCCCCCATGCGCCGCATGGCCTGCTTAGTGCCTAGCGCCGCCCCTGGGTATACACAAGAATAGCACTCAAAATGTCAAGTCATGTCAATATTAATTTTTTTTTTTTTTTAAATATTAATATTGCAAAACCAACTATTTGAAAGTTTGTTGTTAATTTCAATGACGTGCATTCCATGTGTGAAGGGAAGTTGGTGTGCGTACCACAAAGACACGGATCGGAATCGAGTGATAATGGAGATGTGGAATTTGCTGTGTATGTTGAATTTGCTGTGGATGTTTGTGAACAACTGATAAACCCCTTAAATTTAATCTAGAAAATACTTGCGCTTTCGGATAACGTAAATAATTGTACAAAACATCAATTTTCACGTAAAAAGCTAAGAACTGTAACCATGAAGATCTTACTCGTTGCAAATGTCGCCGCTGCACTTATTTACAGTATCCAAGCTCAGAATTCAGGTAGAAACGTAAGAATCGATTCTGTTTTGACAAAAATAGCAAAGTTTATTTTATTTTAATCGATAAATTTAAGTGTGATATAGTCACCGAGCTGTACAACCTTTCGTATAAAGCCATCGATCTAGTCATCCGTAACAATATTGTATGTACAATAATTTTTACGAAAAAAAGTATAACTTTACGTTTAAATTGTAAGTTTGTTTATTTATTATTATATAGAACCATACAATCTACGATGGATGTGCAAAAGCAATAACATTTGTTGTATGTATTTCATTGTAATCGATTACAGTAGTGGAAATTATAAATCAAATTCTAACGTGAACAGCTAAACGAAAAGAACTTATCAACTAACAATCTTCTTAACTACAAATCAATTTTTGACCATGCAATTTCATTCAGTGGTCGGACCGTTGATGGGGTGTGTAACAACGTAGTAGTAGGTGGGGTCTGTAACAACGAAGTAGTAGGTGGAGTCTGTAACAACACAGCAGTAGATGCAGACAGATTATTAATAAAATTGAGTCAGTTGATTTATTTTGTGAATATAGTAATATTTACTGATTTATTTTGATTTTTTAGAGGCACTTGACGATGGTTTCTGCAATGATTATCCAAAGGATTGTGAAAAAATAGAAGCTCAATACAATCAAGTCCAAAATTACTATATTTCTGATGACGTAATTCCAAGCTTTAAAAAATTCATCAAACTAGTTAAAAATATTTTTAAAAGGAAGTCGATGCCATTAGCTGCTGCTTTTCTTGAAGGTGTTCAATTGGTGATTGGAGGTGGTGAGTCTGGCGCCAAAGTCGACAAATGCTTACAAGAAGTATTGCACGTTGTCACCAGAAAGATTTATCACTAGTTTTGATTGGTTGGTGCGTGGTGATCCTGAAGAGATCACCAGAAATCTTAAATAACTTATGTTGTATTTAAATTTAAAAAAGAATAAATGAAATCCATGTTTCATTTCGAACATAAATATTGTGTACATTATTCATATTAGGAATTATATCCAGACTCGTTTCAGTCTAGTCGATTGGATACCCAAAGTGGGTTTTTAAAAAAAAAAAAAATACTTTAATATTGCAAAACCAACTTTTTGAAAGTCTGTTGTTACTTTCAATGACGTGCATTCCATGTGTGAAGGGAAGTTGGTGTGCGTACCACAAAGACACGGATCGGGTGATAATGGAGATGTAGAATTTGCTATGGATGTTTGTGAACAACTGATAAACCCCTTAAATTTATAAGCTCAGAACTGTAAAGGTGGGTTCACACTTGTGTGCACACTTGGAAGTAAAGTAACGCAAGGCAGTCGCGAGTTGCATTCTGGGATTGATTTTTGCAGTAAGCAAGAGAAAAGCTGCTTCAAATTTGTTTTGAAGTAGGAAGTAACCATGAAGATTTTACTCGTTGCAATTGTCGCCGCTGCACTTATTTACAGTGTCCAAGCTCAGAATTCAGGTAGAAACGTAAGAATCGATTCTATTCTAACAAAAATAACAAAGTTTATTTTATTTTAGTCGATAAATTTAAGTGTGATATAGTCACCGAGCTGTACAACCTTTCGGATAAAGCCGTCGATCTATTCATCCGTGACAATAGCAGTGTACAATAATTTTACAAAAAAAAGTATAACTTTACGCTTAAATTGTAAGTTTGTTTATTTATTATTATATAAAACCATACAATCTACGCCGGATGTGCAAAAGCAATAACATTTGTTGTATGTATTTCATTGTAATCGATTACAGTACTGGAAATGATAAATCAAATTCTAACGTGAACAGCTAAACGAAAAGAACGTATCAGTTAACAATCTTCGTAACTACAAATCAATCATTGAGCATGCAATTTCATTCAGTGGTCGGACCGTTGATGGGGTCTGTAACAACATAGCAGTAGATGGAGACGGATTACTAATAAAATTGAGTCAGTTGATTTATTTTGTGAATATAATATTCACTTAATTATTATGATTTTTTAGAGGCATTTGACGATGGTTTCTGCAATGATTATCCAAAGGATTGTGAAAAAATAGAAGCTCAATACAATCAAGTCAAAAAATATATTTCTGATGCCAGAATTCCAAGCTTTAAAACACTCATCAGACTACTTAAAAATATTGTTAAGAGTAAGTGGATGCCATTAACTGGTGCTTTTCGTGACGGTGTTCAATTGTTGATTGGAGGTGGTGAGTCCGGCGCCAAAGTTAACAAATGCTTAGATGGAGTATTCCTCGTTGTCTTCAGAAAGATTCTTCAGTTGTTTGGAGTCAGTGAGGAGATCACCATAAATCTTGGATAACTTATGTTGTATTTAAATTTAAAAAAGAATAAATAAAATCCATGTTTTATTTCGAACATAAATATTGTGTCCATTATTCATATTAGGAATTATATCCAGACACCTGGGCAGTTCTATCTCATCCCTTCTGTAGGACGTTTCTCCCCTCTTTCCTAGTCCGTTCTGGGAAAAGGGGTGATATGCAAATTCGTTCTTAACATATGACCCTCAGTGAGCAAATCAGTTTACTCACAATAATCCCTATTTTAGTCACATGATAAAGCCTATGTAAGTTTTGGATGAACCAAAACTCAGCACTTTTACAACTGAAATCTACCCATTAACACGTCAAAAATGTTCACACCAAAATTGATCCAATCAGGCAATAGCAGGTTTTAGGCCATTACTAATGTCTGTAAATGTCTGGTCATTTGCTGTGTTCCTAGCTGCCATTTTATATCAATCATGATGTATTATCACAGAATTCTGTGATGTTATGGCAAAATGCTTCCGCTACAACGACCAGTTCAAACCTTCCGCCATTCTGTTTTCACTTTTCAATTTTAACTAAAATTATCACCTAAACGTGCCGATATCAAATAAACACTTACCTTTAACACTTTACGTTTCGACATGCTTGAATTATTGGCTAAATATCACGTTTTGACGAATAAATCCAAAAGTATCCTAACCATTTCTTAGCACACCCTTACGACAGTTTGTGAAAGTATTAACCGGTATTGCGAAGCGTTTTACCCGCAATTCGTTTCATCATTCTATTCTATTCTTTTGGCAAGACACGATCACAAAAATGTCGTTTCCCGATGACTTACCTTCCGATGCCACCGCTCAGGATTCAGAATTGCAAGACTTTTTGTTTGTCGAGCAGCAAAAAGCGCAATTTCAGTCTCAAGTAAATGAATCAACACAAATTCGAGATCGAGGCTTAAACACGTCGTCCACATGGAGTTGACGGATTAATTTGTGTTGTGTTGTTTTAGGTGCACAGACTGAACGAAATTTGCTGGGACAAATGTGTGGAAAAACCGGGCCAGAAGTTGGACAGCAAGACCGAAGCGTGCATTTCGAACTGTGTGGATCGATTCATCGACACCTCGCTCGCAATCACCACCAGATTTGCTCAACTGCTGCAAAAGAATGCCGGAAGCATGATGTCTTAGTTTTGTTTTCTTCATTTAAAATTTCCAATGTTTCTTTGTTGTTTGTTTGATTGTATAATCAAAATTTGTTAAATAAATTCCAGAATTTGAGTAAAAATAAAATTGAAAGAAATTAATTTAATTACCGGTGTTTCGAAAACATGAATCTAACCTCGCCGGACCTACAAAAGGTGAGGTCCAGGTTTTAGAAACACCCGAATCCGCAACTTCCGGTTTTCGGATCTCTATGATCTGAAATTGTGCCAACCTGCTGTTAGAATGTTTAAAAAGCAAGTATTTCCACCTGTTTTTAGCGATAAAAACACACGTAATTTAACGCGTTATAAATTCGTATTAGGTTCGATGAAAAGGAGAACGTATCCGGCGTGACCCAATTGAAATCTTCCGTGCAAAAAGCGATCAAAGCGAAATTAGTTGAGCAATTTCATAATCTCGAAGACTACATAAACCTAATTCTACCGAAAAAAGAAACCCTTCGGATCGTCAAATGGTGAAATACGAATCCACAATCATTCATTACACGATGACCAACCCTTTGTTTTCATTTCCAGTCACGACCACGTAGAAATTTTGGTCGGAACGAACGGCGAATTGCTCTTTTTTAGACAACGCGAAGGTCCATATTTTCCATCCTTACGTTTATTACACAAATGTAAGCCCGCAAATGTTGAAAAAGTTGAAAAAAAATGTACCTACTGAATATTTCTCATCATTAGATCCGTTTATGTGTTCGTGGCAACAAGTTGACAAAGGCGCGATTCGGTTTGTTTTGAGTGGCGCGAACATCATGTGTCCAGGCCTGACTTCACCCGGTGCGAGAATGACTTCGATGCCAAAGGGATCTGTCGTCGTATGTTGTGCTCATTTGCCCGCAAATTAATGTCGAATAATACAGTGTCGTTAATTTGATTTTTAGGCTGTTATGGCTGAAGGAAAACAGCACGCGTTAGCTGTTGGATTGATGTCTTTGTCTACGGAGGAAATGTAATTTATTTGAAATAATTGTTTTGGGTTGTAATTTACGAGTGTTTTGTTTTATTTTTTCAGACAAACGGTCAATAAGGGCATCGGGGTTGAGAATATTCATTATTTAAATGATGGTTTGTGGCATATGAAACCAATTAAATGATTTTTTTTTGTGATATAATGATTTGTAGTCCCAAATATTTACAAAAAATAAAAATTTAATCATATTTGTATCAAATTTTTACAATTTTTATTACGGTATCTTTAAAATCGCGTTATAAAAATTAAGAAATAAATTTACTATTTTTTTGTTAATTTAAAAGGAAATATGAAATCGATGAACTAATTCAACTTAACCATCGGTTTTACACGTTGAACAAGAGAACTTTTCGGTTGCACCGTCTGAAGAAAACGAAAAAATTACAAACCCAACGCGAATTAATCAATTTAAATAAAGAATTTCATTGATTTCACCTCCAATTTCGTCTCCATAGCGGACATTCGCGACTCGAGCAGTGTGATTCGACCAAGAAGTCGATTGAAATTCTTCTCCACGATTTTCTACGCGAATAAACGAATATAAGCATCCGAGTTAAACGACAAAAACGAAAAAGAAACCAACTTGAAAATCCCAAAATGTTGTCGCTTCGGTATTTTGCACGAATCCGTCATCTCCTTCGGCCGTAACGATTTGATTCTCCGGCTCCAATTCAATGACACTCTCAGCATTCGCTTCCATGATCGGAAGATCGGCCTCCAAACTCACAACTTGAGAATGAGGAGTGCACGGAGCTGACCCAAGTGACACTGCAATTGAATTCAATAAACAAACTATTTATTGCACACATTTCGTCAACAAATATACCAGTTTCAGGTCTAGATGAATTAAGCGTTTTTCCCTACAAAAATCAATAAAAATTAAGCCGAATTTCTAAATTTTTTCCTTCCACACTCACAGCAGAATCGCTGGAGGAACTAAACTGCGATGATCTTGAAAATCGTCCAGTTATCTCTCCGTGTCGCGATTGAACCATTTGAAGTATTTCAGTGCACATAATAATCTTTCTTTCGGCGAAGCCGACAGTGGCGAATTGATCTTTAGTTACCGGTGGTTTGTACTTGTAAATGTCTCTCAAAAGTCTGTACAGTCCTTCGTGGAAACGCCACCCGTTGCGATTTCCCAATTGGAATCCAACTTTTTCCTGGATTTCTTCAGCGACTGGATTACTGAACACTCCAAAGGCGAACTGATACACCGGCTCAAATGCTTGCCAAGAGCCACTCGTAACTCTAGAAAATTAAATTAAATTGAATTAAATTAATAAAAATGACAAATTGGAATTCTTTTCCGTTTTTTTTTTTGGTTTTATTTGTCTTACCCATCCAAGTCCAATTCACTAATAAACCTCATTTTCCTCAACTCAGTCTGCAATTTCCGTATATTGTTTTTAATATCACCCGTAGCCATTGATGTCCGTGGATGGGACTTCAAAGTAATACAAGGAATTGGGTTTTTTTTCCCAAAAAAAATAAATAAATCAAGAGACTGTCGAATTTGGCGCTTGCACTTCGAATGTCTCGTGTTGTGGACTGTGCGAGGGCGCCACTTGTATTTGCGTTGTAATTTATGCTAATTGTTTTATCTATTTATTTTTTCGTTGTTCATTTGGACACTCGCATCTACATTTCACTTTTTTTTTAAAAAAAGAAAATTTCTTATTCGTCCATCCACTGTTTTCCTTTATTATTATATCACGTTGAATCGCATCGAGTTTGCAATTGCGTCATTGATTGTGATGGTTTCCAAGTGATGTGTAGAATGTGACGTTTTGGGCTCTGATGACAGCACCTCATGTATACACGAAAATGATGATAATAACGAGCATATAAACGATGGATTTCTTTGATATTTGTTCAAAAGTAAGGGAAAATCATTTATTTATTATTGTTTTTTTTAAAAAAAAATTATTTATTTATTTTTTATTTATTTTTGTTGACAGTTTGTGTGATGCTTATCAGAAATCCTCATGAATTTGGAATTTAAAAAAGGTGTTTACATGCAGGAATGGGACAAGTATTGAGACGTCTAATAGAAGAAAATATCCAAAATAATAACGACAGCGGTGGTAACAATAAGACTAATCACGTTATGAGTCTAGCGGCGCAAAAATTCCGTGATTTGTCCGAACTGCCCCCCGAATTGGGTCTCGCGGTTCTGTCTCATTTGAACGCGACTGATCTGTGTTTGGCCGCTTGTGTTTGGCAGGAACTTGCCGATGATAATTTATTGTGGCAAGGGTAATGTATATACGATAGTTAATTTTTAAATTCGAATATTCGTTTGCTGATTGTAATTATTTTAGACTGTGTAAATCTCAGTGGGGACACGCCACCATTTACAAACAAAACAAAGATATTTGTTACCGCAAATTGTACATGCTGCTCGACGAGGGTTCGTTGACGTTTAATGCCGACGCTTTTTTGGTATTTTTATACGAGAAAAATGTCGATAAAATTGTAATTATTTTTCTTTCCGTTTTGCAGGGAATGGAGTATTTTTTCAGTCACGGATTGGTGAAAGATGAACCAGCAGAAATAGCTCAGTTTTTCCACCAGACGAGCTCGCTTTGTCATCACGAAATGAGGCTTTATTTGGACGCCAGGTTAAATTAAAAACCGTAAAGCTCGCAATTGTGGTCAGCACATTCGTCCGAAAACGTCGAATTTTGGCGTAAAAAGCGCCTAAAAATTGTATTTTTGGGCCTAAAAATACCGTTTTGTGCATAAAATTGCAGTTTTGGGCCTAAAAATACCGTTTTGTGCATAAAATTGCAGTTTTGGGCCTAAAATACCGTTTTGTGCATAAAATTGCAATTTAGGGCATTTGTTTGGAGCTTTACGGTAGACGTGAAATTGTAATTTCCGGTCATTTATTTTTGGTGTTTTTTCTAGGAGGAATATTTTAGATAAATTGATCGAATTACACAATTACCGCAACCAGTTTTTAGCGAATGCGTTACGCGCGTTTTTTAAAACGATCGAAGCGCCGAATGAACGAGGCAACTATCTTCAAGCGCTGCTTGAGAAATTCTCAGAAAGGTTCTGCAAGTGCAACCCTAATTTGGGGCTGACTGCGGACACCGTGTACATTTTGTGCTATTCTTTGATTCTGTTGTCGGTCGACTTGTGCAGTCCTCACGTGAAAAACAAAATGTCGAAGAGGGAGTTTATTCGCAACGTGAGGAACGCGATTCAGAGACCGGACGACGAACTTTCGGGTCACTTGTACGATAATATTTATTTGATCGGTCACATTGCGCCAGTAGCGAAGAAGAATTAATTTTAAAACAGTTTTTCGTGTTTTAAATTATTTTTTTCTTTCTTCTTTTTTTTATATTAAAAAAAAACAATTATGTTGTTGTTATTATTGTAAATTTACAGTGATATATTCTAGTCACTTTTGGATTAGATTATTGACGTGATATTGAGATTAGATAAATATTTAGTTTTAGTTTAGATGAAATTAATTGGAAAAAAAAAAATGTAAATAGTTTTTAAATACTTCCATTTTTATCGACAAATAAAAGTCAAATTTGAGGAGAAAAAGGAACTGAGCCGTTTATTTGGTGCTGAAATTTAAAAAGAAGAAGAATTTTAGTGTTTTATCACTTCGGGTTTTCGTCGCGGTCGCAAAACTCGGTCCAAAACGTTTCGTCTTCCGGTTGCCACGGCGACGAATTAACAACCAAATCACTAAAATTTAGTAATTTAAAATCCTGAGGTTTGTGTTTCGAAAACACTTTAACGGGGTCCTGAAAATATCATTAAAAAAATTAAAAAAAATTAATAAAATCGGCAAATATTAATAAAAATGCTGATAAATTACATCGGGCCGTTTGCCGAGTGCCACAGCGACGCAATGGCAATCGTCCAACATTGTCTCTTCGAACATCCAATCAGTCGCTTCCTTTTCGTCAATTGCCAATCGGGTGTCGCATTTTGTGCTTCCTTTCTCCACTTTCTCCGACTTGATGGCGAAGTTCAGCCGCTGGATGCTGAATCCGATGCCAATGCCGACAGCTTTCACGTAGCTTTCTTTCAGGCACTTAGAACGCACGGTTTTAAAATCAAATCTCAATTAAAATCCGCTAAACATTTATACCCAAAACCTATAAAAACGGGATAGCTGTTGCATTTCTTCTCCAGGCTGCAAGATACTCGTCCATTCGTCTCGAGTGAATTGGCGCGCCATCGTGTGGAAAAAACTCGCAACTGTTTTACCACCTACAAAACACGGATTTTCATGACATTTTTATGATATTTTCCGGTATTTTACGGTATTACCCAAAGCATTTACTCTCATTACGTCAATTCCGACTTGGAATTTCGGTTCTGCGGCTAAAACGACGTATTTTCCGTTGTGAGATATATTGAAGTTGATGGGTGAACTGTCGGCGGGGATCTCGTTAACTAGAAACGGTTTCCCTTTTTCTGTCCTATCTAACCGCACTTGCGCATAGTCGATTTTCACGTGTTCGTTGATGAGCTTCCTTAACATGAGACGACCGATCTGTAATTTAAAAATTAATTAATTAAACGAATATTAAATTGTAATTAGTCGTGTGACCATCGCGGCTTTGGCATCTTTCTTGTAAACGAATCGACCGATTCGAGTTTTTTCTTCGGGCTGGATGCAACGACCTGCTAAAAGCCATTCGGAACGAACTGGTTGCCAATTTCCAAAATTAACCGCCCAGCGAACACCATTTTCCATCGGAAAGAGTGAATTAGAAATAACTGTGCAGTGTCGCGACATCTAGCGTGTCGTTTAGCGCCATCTTTAGGTGTTTTCTCGTAACTACACGAGTAGAAAACAAATGGCGGCTTAAAAAATGGCAACGTGTGAATTTTTGTAGATAAAATAAAGAGAATTGGTTAATTAATGTTACATTATTTTTATTAACCTAAACATTACTATAGCTGCAATGCAACAAGAAAAAACTGCAATTGAAAAATATTTCGTCCTGATCATAAGGCCAAATAAACTAAATAGCCGTTAGAACACAAAAAATATGCTACGAATTGAACACTAATATTCCTCATATATATTAAGTGCGAGATAATTGACAAATTTCATCTTATGATACAAAACAAAATTCGTAACATACAAAAAACGAAGAATTCCATTTATTAATTAAATGGTTTTAACCGAACAAGGAAATTAAAAAAAAAAAAAAAAAAAAAAGGAAAAATTATTCATTTCAATTCAATTCAAACCTAAACAGTAAAACGAACAAAAATGTGAATAGTTTTCATCCAGTTTTTCATCGGCTTAATATAAGCTGTTATTACCATTTGGCATTCATATTTCAGTTTAATGAAAGTACAATTCCGCGTGCTATTTTATACTTCAAAAATAGTTTTATACTCGTCACAATAAACAAAAAGAAACCAACAAAAAAGAAATCAAAATCACTTCTTATTGCTTAACAATTACACTTTGAATATTTTTTCTTCAAAGTGCATTCAGCTAAATTTAGTTCCAAACAAGAAAAAAAAATAAAAAAATAAAATAAAACATTGGCACCAACATTTTTTTCTCACTAATTTAGAAAGGAAAACAAAAAAAGAAAAGAAAAAAATATATATATATATGTATATACTTTATACTTTCAAAATTTAGGAAAATGCAAACCATTACAAGAACTTAATAAACATCCCTAATAGTAATAGCTGAGAAAAATATACGTTGAATACAATTTTCATCTTTCCCTTTAAATTTACCCATCAAAACCAAAAAGTAAACAATTTTCTTTCATGGCAAAAGAGAGAGAGAGAGAGAGATGGAGAGAAAAAGACAAAAAGATAACTTGAGAGAACAAAAAAAGGGATCCATTTTTCTTATTTAATAACTGAGCAACGTGTGTTTAACTGTACAAATTTCAATGGAAAACTTTGCTTAGTCTGAAAAAATACTGATTTCTCCTCAGAAACATGAAAAGACCCTTCAAAAACCCTTTGAGCAGGACCACTAACTGCATTTGCCAACTTCCAAATACAAATCCACACATAGTTCACCAAAATATTTTTTTTTTTTTCCACTTTTTTGAATTTTTGAATTTTTATTTATTTAGCAACAGGAAGACACCAAACGCACATTTCAAATTTCCCCCAAATACTTCGAATTACGCATCATTAACATCAAAAACAAGCGTTTCAAAGGCCAAAAAAAAAAAATAAAAACTAAAAAAAAAAAAAAAGAGGCCAATTTGATATATATATAAACATATTTACATTTTAAATATTCATAACTTGGAAAAATCAAACAAAAAGAAAACCATTTCAACCAACATTCCACTTTGTATTTGGATACCGTCTTTAGTCACGAACCAAACTCGCAAAAAGGCACAAACAGGGTCTATGGGACCCTCAAAACCATTAAAATAGAATGTAATTATTATTATTATTATTATTATTATTTATTATTATTATTTTATCTCTCCAAAAAAATATTGCACTCTAATAAAACATCTAAACATGGATATGCACCGAAACTCCTAGTGGCAGATGCTTGCAACCTGTTGCTATCATAAAACACCGCCTCGGAATAGTAAAAATCAAATTAATTAAGTGAGAGATAGAGAAGAGAGAGAGAGTGGGCAACGAAAAATGCTACGGAGAATACATACCAGTGGATTACCAAACAAATAACGCTAACTAATCAAACCCTACAAAACAAACTACCGGTAATTAACTACCACCACTTGGCAATTTGCAACAAAATCAAAATAAAAATTAAAAATAATTTTTTCCACGATAACACTTGGAAATTGACAATGTTAGTCCATTGAGAAAACAGAGAAAGAAAAAACAACAAAAACCGGTCAATTTTTGTTTCCCATTTGAGCAAAAAACCAAAAAAACAGTTAAAATTCAACCAAAACAAAGCCATAGTTGACACAAAGAGGAAAAAGGAAACAAAAACAAGGGAAATATAGTTAGAAAATTTCTCTTTCAAATCTGACTAGTTTTTCGTTTTTCTATTTTGAGCTATCACTTTTTTGCTTCTGCTTGGGCGTCTTGGCGGGCGTGTTGGCGGTCGCCTTTTGCCTCGTCTCTTCGGGCGCCGTTTCGGACTTCTCGGGAATGGTGTCGGAAACACTCGTTCGCTCTTTGGATGACGTGTTTTTGTTCCTGTGCAGTTGCTTCTCGTTGGTCTTGGCCTTCCCGCGCCGTTCACCACTCGGCAATCGTTCCGGCTTGGGCGCCACTGAACCGTTAGAAGTTCTCGCGTTGGCTTTGCGGTGCGCGGCCGCCGTGTCGCCCGAATCCGAGGGCCAGCGACGTCGGCCACTTACCAATCTGTCGCTGCAGCTTTCCGACAAGCTCCTGCATCGCAGGTTTTGCGGGAAACGCGCGTTTATGGGCATCAAACAGGACCCTATCGTGTCGCCGGTGGCTGCGGCTATTCGCTGCGCTTCTTTTTCCTCCTCGGCGAGCAAAGCGGGCTAAAACAAAACAAAAATATCTTCAGAAACACTTTAAAATTTGATTATTTTCGCGGGTAAATCTCACATCGACCCTGAAATCCTCGACTTTTTGATAACTTTTCAACCAGCCATCGAGTGGCGCAACGACTTTGAGTTGTTTGCTGTGTCTGTAGTATTTAAGGAATGCCCAAAACTTCTCAATTCCGTATAATTGACCTGCAAAAATCAATTTTTTAGTGAATTTCTACACAATTGGTGCGCTGGGGTTTTACCATTTTCAAAATCCCTGGCGGTTTCCTCTTGAAAATCGCGATACAAATCGTGTCTAAAGTGCTTTTCAAGACCGTAGCTATAAAACCTGAACAAGCACTCCAAACCGTACCTAAAGAAAACGAAAAATTAAAAAAAAAACATTTAAATTTTTTTAAAAAATTAATTTAAATGAATAATTTGCCAATACCTGCTTCCCGCATCCGCATCTTCCAGAGCCAAAGTTTTGAATTCCTCGTACATTTTACGGTTGAAATTTTCTCGCAGGAAAAACGACCAAAAACGGAAGAGTGTGTTCATCTCCTGAGACTGACCGGCTCCTAACCTCTTGCGCTCTGCAATCGAAAATTCAAAAAAATTATTTATAAAAATTGTAGAAATTAAAATTTTTATATTTCAGCGCACCTTTTAGGCACCGCTGGTGATATTTATGATAAACTTGTTGGGTGAAACCGTTGTCTTCTAACAAAGCATGGGAAGGATGCTGGAATGTCGGTAAGGCTTGAGGCACGCTTCCGTAGCTGGTTGACAGTATGTTCTCCGAGGGACTTCCAGCGCTGCAAAACCGAAAGAAAAAAATCGATCGAACCTCGAAATGTCGAATTTAAAACAAAATTCCTTCTGTACCCGAGCGAACTAGCACGAGGACGATGTTCTCTCGTTCCCATAAACCACCCAATGTGATGCTCGATCGGTGGATTGCTGCTGTGTCTCGTTTTACGCTTTCTGGGAGTCTGCAAAAAATTAAATAATTTAAAAAAAAACAAAATTTAATTATTAATTTGTTTAAATATACTTCTTTATCAACGGGTCGTTCGTCTTTAACGACAGGATAAAACCGAGGCGCCACTTGATTATCCTTGCGATTTTTTGGCGTGCGAGGAGTCAATTGTATCGACCTAATCCCTCCTTTCATGTTGATCGGCAACGATTTACTCATTTGACCTGAATTTTTTTCAAATTTTCAATTTTAAACACGAAAAAATGAAATATTATTTCTCAATTTCTCACCAATCAAAAACGGCGGCGGCGGTGGAAGCCCCTGAGCGATTACGGGTGCGGCGGGAGTTATTTTTGAGAATTGTTCCTGCGAAATCACGTTTACAGTCTTGTATTCGTCCTCGTTCTGCAATAAAAATGCAAATTTTAAAATAAAAATACTCCCCAAACCGATTTCCAAACACAATTTACATATTCCAATTTATTCCACAAGTCCTGCTCGAAATAATACAATCCGTCGTTTATAATTTTGCCCAGTTCCTGAGTCATTTTCACTCTCGTGATCCAATCGCCGGTCCGGTCGAAGCCCTCGTGCTTCACGCTCCGAGCGGGCGGTGTCTGAGTAATTATAATGATCTTGTTTACTTCGTTGTCGTCCAATTCGTAATCCGAATCGTCCGACCTAAAACTGAATTTTTTTAAAAAAGAATAAAATTCAATTTTATTTCCATATTTAATTCAATTCTTTTTCTCACCACTCGGAGAAAGTGTTTTGCCGACCACTGGGAACATTATTCAATTCCTCGTCGAACTGGAAATCCAATTCCTCCCGATCGTCGCGCTTGGATTCAGATTCACTTTTGCGATCCTTTTGTTTACTGAACGACTTTGGACGACGTTTCACTTCGTGCCAAGCGTCGTCGACGACGGGGGGAGTTTCCATTTTTACGACGTCAACTTCGTCGGATTTCTCAGTTTTATTTGTCTTCTTGCCCTGACTGTTGGACAAGAAATCTTGCGATTCAATTGGACCTAGCAAAACGTAGAAAACAATTAACCAAAACACAAATTCGTATCAATTTTTATTAGAAAAACAATTGGTATCATTGCATTAACTTTATTATAAATGAATAAGATGTAAAAAAGAAATAATAATAAACTAATTCGAAGCTTTATCAGCGCTTCGTTTTGTCGAATTCTCGTTCGAATTCGCTTTAACTGGCATGTTTCACCGCATGCCGATGTACAGGATTTAAAGTGAAAATCTTTCGTTGTGATTTCCACTTAGAAAAACAAACAAACAAAAAAAAAGACAAAGGGGAAAATAAAACGTAATTTTCAAATAAATTTACATTCATCGCTATCAGCCTCGTTATCAGCTTCAGTTCCAGCTTCTTCAGCATTAGCAAATTGGTCAGGTGTGAAAACATCTTTAAAAAACGATTTTTAAAAATTAAAAATCAATTATTTTGCTCAAATTCGTGTCCAAAAATCGTCGACTTGCCATCATTTGTTCCGTTACAAACGGACGACGATGGGAAAAATTCCGGAACTTCGGGATCCAACTCGGAGCCCCTCGTCTCGACAACGGGCCATCTACACGGGTCCATTTTCGCTCTGACTTTGTCGTCAAACACCTCGAGTTCGGTGCTGTCCTTAATCGCGTCCATTATCATGCCGATATCCGTAGTCAGAGACTGAATTCTCTGAAAACTGGCTACCAATTGTATTGGTAAGCAACCCATAAAATCCATTTTTCGGCGCATAAAAAAATCGCCTTCCAAATTCTTCTCGCTAAAATAATATTCACTAAAACAAAAACAAAACAAAACATTTTTTTAAAAAAAATAAAAACAATTTCCAAACACTTCTTACATTTGTCTCTTGATATACGCCATCACTTTCGCTTTGTCTACGTTTTTAATCGTCGTATTGAATACATTATTGTAAAAATAGGGCGCCGAGTAAGGATTGGCCGGATCAAACCCAACTTCAACGTATCGGAATTCTTCGGGGATATAATCCTCTGAATAACTAGCAACACCTGCAAAAAAAAAAAAAAAAAATTAAACAAATAAACAAACAAACAATCAATTTAATCTACTTCTTCGTCCACGTCCTCTTCCCCGACCCCGTCCTCTGCGTCCACCTCTGCGTTCCCTGTGATTTTCATTCGGCAATCCACCTCCAGCTGCTGTAAAAACCGTACAAAAATTCAATTAAAACAAACAAATCAATCGAAAAAAAGTGAAAAATCGTTCAAAAACCAACCACACTATGCACAAAAACACAAATAAATCATGCACACGCAAGCAAGCAAGCGTTAGTCGACCAATTGCAAACCCACCTTGCGACCCATTTGTCTCGTGGTTGTTGTGCGACGCATCCCCATTCATCTGCACTCTTTTCCCGTTTTCCCTTAGCTGCTGTCCATCCGCCACGCCCTCCCTCTCCCTATGGAAGTTTGGAGACTGCTCATTATTACCTCTGCCATTGCGTCTGTCATGCTTGATTGGTTCAATCTCCAAAGGCACCCACTTTTGTTTATTGCCTACAAAAACAAATTTCTTTTTCAATAAAAATCAAATAAATTTATTTTCTTCGAAATACCTTTTTTCTTCCCTTTCGGTGTGGTCTCACAGACACTTTCGGCCACTTCGCAGTCGCCTTTCGGTGCGGCGCCTTCCGCCTTCACCGCTTGAACCGGATCGCCGTCCGAGTTCTGCGACTGTTTCCTCGGTTTTTCGTTCTGCTTTCCCGAAACCAAAACATTTGGGACGGACGAACGTTGTTGTTGTTGTTGCGGCTGCTATTAAAAATAAATAAATAATAAATAAATAGGAAATGATAACAGTTGTATTTATTTTTTTTCCACTTTAGAAACTGACACCTGTTCACACATCTATACACGTGTGGTGAGTTCACACGTGTGGTTATAATAAATAAACAGGTAAAGAAAGAAAAAAAAAAACGCCTTTTCGTTTCACCATACCTCATTAGCATTGTGTACTTCTCCGAGAGTCGGCCAGTCGGTAACAAAATTAGTATCGTTCGCCTAAAAAACATTTTAAAAAAATATTTTAAATTTGAGAAATAAAAAGAAAAAAAATCACTAGTCATTCCAAAATATCCTGTAATCACCTTGGCAGCAACTTGTTGTTTATGACGTTTGGCTGCGGGCTTGTAAACAGCTGGCTTTGGCATTACGTCTAGAACTATCAAAAAAAATACAAATAAAATTAGTAAAATAATATAAAATAGCAATCGCATAAATCCAAAAACATAATTTTTTATCGCTCAATAAATTCAATTAAATCAAATTCAATGCCACATGTGAAAAAATTAAATTTTTTTAAGTTTAAAAAATAAAAAAATTATCAATTTCTCTTATCTATAAACACATTTCTACATTCTCATCCATCGATGCCACTTTTTATCTTTTCAACATAAATTTAAACCTTTTTATCTAACCAATTAACGCGCATATCCATCACAAACCTTTAATAATCATTTCAAATAAATAAAAACAACTTCCGGTGTCAATTGCACCAACCAATAGGTCAAGACGTGTCCTCGATTCAATAAAAATTATTTAAAAAAAAAAAAAAAAAAAATGTCATACCTTTCAATTCAAAAGAATTTTAATTTCCATTTTTTTTTTTTTTTCCTTTTAAAAAATTTCCGGTACGTGAACATTAAAATCACCTTTGAGGCAAACGTTAAACAACTCGAGGTTCACGTCACATTTCTACCAAAGTTCAATTATCATATTACAAAATTCCCCATCCGGAAAAAATAAAATAAAAACAAAACTTTTACCATCAAAAAAATTCAAATTTTTACAATTTTTTCAACTTTCCTCACAAAACCAATCTCCCAAACTCACCAGCAACATTTTCCTTCACCTCGACGACATTCTTGACGACTTGTACGACCTTAGCTTTGGTCCACGCGTTCACTTTAGGAATCGGTGCGTCCACCAACTTCTTCGTCGCCGTCTCCTCCTTGCCGGCCTCTCCGCACGAATTCTCCGCGCAGCTATCATCCGCACCAGCCCCATTCTGCATCCCGAGCCCGTTGACAGCATCATTCTCCTGACTATGGACAGCAACGACGGGCTTCACAGCTGGACTCGAAGTCGAGATCGAGTTCTTGCAAACATTAGCATTGGAATTCGCATTCGCATTCGCGTTCGCAGCGCACTGCGAATTCATCTCAAAGTTTCGTTTATCATTCGCAGGATTGTGATTCTCCTTGTTCGCTTTACAGCGATTCGTCAGCAAAACCTGAGCGTACGAATTGGTGTCGGCAAAGTCCATTTGTGCAGCGATTGATGCCGCCATCTTGAAGCAGGCCGTCAAGCGCGACGAAGTTTGCACACAACAATAAAAAGCGAGTGTTTGAAAACACACGGGTCGAAAATAGGATTTGCTTATACACTACTCTTGAACGATTCCTAGAGAAATTAGAGAAAACAGTCGAATTAGAAATCGGCGCGGCGGTTTGGTCGCTTTTTCGCAAAAATATGGTAGAAACAACGGGCAGGACGAGCGTGGTGCGACGGCATGGCGGCGCCGATCGCGGCGCGACTTGGTCCGCACCGGCTAATTACTTGTCACGTTTCGTTCGGAATGGGATGGTGGCGATCGGTGCGCGGGGGGAATGTGCTTTTCAGATCGTTTGTCTGGGGTTTATGCCTAAGTTCGTCCACATTGGTTGGCCCGGAACGACTACGAAACGTTTTTTGAGTTTTTTTTTTTGTTTTTTTTTCGGTCGTTTTTTGGGGGGTTTGGGGTCGAGATTAATTGTTGGTGCTTACTTGGTACAAGAGAAATATTATTCCACATCCACGGAATCAAAAAATTGCAAGAAAACATGGCAGAAAAATGAAAAGCCTCGACTCTCCCTAACACATGCTCCGCCGTCGTCGAAATCTCGAAAATGGCCGACTTTGGATAAGTGCGCATGCGCGTGTGTTGCGCGATTCGCACACGTCGCAAGAGGCGTCATGGCAAGGAATTTATTGTGATTATATCCGATAAATTAATCGGGAAAAACATGCGCAGTTTGTTTTTGTTTTTGTTTTTTTTTATTTACAAGTTAGTTAATAAATTAATTTCTTTCTTTTCTTTAATTTTTGCGTGTGGAATAAAGACGCGGGGGTTTAAAATTTGTAAAACTGTGTTTATACGTATTTCAGCATTCCAACTGGCACAGCACAGGTACAGTAGTTGTAAATAGTAATTATTATACAAGCATTAAGTTATTACACTTTTCCTTTCAATTTTAACATTATTCTACTAAACAAACAGCTTGGAGCTACGTCAACAAGTGTCATCAAACTTTTCAAAATATTCCAGATAAAAATGTTATGTTTGTACAATAAGTTTGATAGCAAAAAACAAAAAAACAAAACAAAACAAATCAAATTATCTCACAATTTTCTATACAATCGAAACTAATTTGCCTTTAAAAGAAATATTTCATCAGCAAATGAATGCAAAATCATCCTATCTAGCCACATTTCAACATAATTTGTTTAAAACGAATATATATATATGTATATATATCATAAATGTCAATTATTTGTTAAAAAATAAACAAAATCAATCAAATAAACAATATAGTTGTATCATTCCACATATATAATTATAAATTTAACTTTTCTCCATTCGTGCTTCGACCGGATTATTCACCAAATTGTATTTCTGCGTCAATCGTTCGAAACCATCGAAAATCGCTTTTCTAAATGAATAAAAAAATTAATTAACTCGTTAAAAACATCTTTTCGAATTCTTTTTAATCAACCTGAATAATTTCTGGTTAAATATAAAAGCCGCGACGTGACCGGAGTCGATCAGTCTCAATTCGGCTCCCTTCCACAAATGCGTGAGATCTTCGACGCCATCTCGCAGGACGTAAGCGTCGTCTTTAGCCGCGATCACGATGACCAGACTTGTGTCGACGGGTGTGTCATAATTAGCCAAATGAGTGAATTCGTCCATGATGCTATTCATAAATTGCAGAGCTTCGCCCACCAAGTCTTTCTCGTTCTTCGACAAAGAATCCGTTCTGCCGCGCGCCGCGTCGACGGACGAGACGCTTTTGTTCGCGGCGAACTGGGTGGGGAGGTTGAACATGCTGTCCAGCCTGTAAATTAGATTTTGTAAGAATTATTTGTTTGGATTTTTCGGAGGTGATTTCGTTCAAGTGCCTGTCGTTTTTCAGCTGTTTCAACGAGTTTTCGTGTGTCGGGGTCGTTGCGGGGCTCAGTTTGCCCAGGTCGAAGTGGTTTTCGAAGTTGGATTCGTCCTGCACCTTTCTAGGCAACGGGCCTATTAGTTTGCGTATTTCTCCGTGGTAGTTGTCGTTGTTGAAGTATTGGTTTTGTAACAGTTGCCATGGAATACAAGAACTCATGACACCCTGTGGGTGGAAATGTTGATTATTGTTTTGATTTTGGACATTATTTTCGTCTCGAAAAGTCTAAAAATCTCATTTTTGAAACCAAAATTCGCATTTTTCGTGAAAAGATGTCAGATTTTGCTTGATTTATGACATTTTTGGGGTTTTTGGGTTTAGAATTACATTATTTTAGCCTAAAAATCTCATTTTTGCACGAAAACTCCAAATTCTTCGTGAAAAAAAGGTGAAATCTTGCTCGATTTTGGACATTTATGACGTTCTTTCAGTCAAGAAGGAGCTTTTGTCGTCTAAAAATTACATTATTTTAGCCTAACAGGTCTAAAAATCTCAATTTTGTAACAAAAAGATGAAACATTGTTCGATTTTTCACGAAAACCCTAGTCCCACTTCTATGAATTATCGATGTTTTGTATTTACTTGTGTAAAAACACACGAAGCAGTCGTCCAAGACAAACACGGGACCAAAACGAGTGGTTTGGGCCAAACCCCAGCAGCGATACAAGACATCTAAAAAAAAAAAATCAATGAATTAAAATCGAAATTGATTAAAAATAATTCCACGAGTAAACGTACATGACCGCCCATTGAAATTCCTGTAACTCCTAGCGGACCAAATCCCTGTCGTTCGCACCAATTAAACAACGCGATCGACTCCAACGCGAGACATCCGCCCATAACGAAGATATCAGACACGTTATGCAAATTAGACCGCCTGAAATACAATTTTTTACAAAAATCGTCAATATACATGCAAATATGTTAGAGAATATCTAAACTTACACTTGGTCTTTAGGTTTCCTCGTGCCATGTAATCGAAACGTCAAGAAATTTATTCTGTGATAATAACAATTACAATGTATGCCGATAACGAAAAAGGATATAAAATGGGTTTTCCAATATAATCGAACCGATCCCATATTCCTTAAGTAGTGGTTTGGCCATAAATGTTCGTCGACGCCAAAAATACTTGAAAAAAATGAACATTACAGATAAATATCAAATTGAATACACTGGCGGATCCCCCGTGACCACCCCACTGAAAGATCATAATAAAATTTAAATTCAAAAGTTACTAATTTGATAATGATAATTATAAAAATGTATTTTTTGGACCAGAAATTCTTACTTATGTTTAAAAAATTCATTTTTTGAGCAAAATTATTGCATTTTTTACTAAAAACATGACATATTTGACCAAAAACATCCAAATTCTGGCCATAAACGTCGAATTTTTTACCCAAACATCGAATTTTTGTCCAAAAAACATCGAATTTTTGACCCAATCATCGAATTTTTTACCAAAAAACATCGAATTTTTTACCAAAATACATCCAATTTTTGACCAAAATACATCCAATTTTTGACCAAAAAACGTTGAATTTTTTACCAAAAAGCATCGAATTTTTGACCCAAAAACATCCAATTTTTGCGTGGGAAAAATCCAAACAAAATAACCATCCCCTTGTACGTTTTCCGGATCCGCCCGTACTTAAAACGAACAAACCACCACCTACATGATCTCCAGTCCCCGCCAGATGCAAACAAATTGGTCGCAATGAAGTTCTCCACGTTTTAGGTAACAACATTTGGAAATAAGCATTTTCACTCGCTTCAGGTACAACTCCGGGTAAATGTTCAGCAAAAGGACTCTTGAAATGTCCACTCAGAATGAAGCAATCGGACTGCTCTTCTTCCTACACACATTCACCTTAATAAGCGAACTATCGCTGAATTAAGCAACAAATTACTTTATCTATTTGAATGGGATGCGTTTTGGAAACGAGCGCGTAACATTTGTCTCTGTCCCTCATCGACTGTCGTATTTGGTATAATCTGTCAACATATTAAGATTAATTCGGGTTAGATTAAGATTTCGCGATTTGGGAGCTACTTTTTGATGTTTTCTGGCTTGCCCCATCCTTTGGTAAAAAACTTGGAAACCAAAATACTGCGGTAAAGTTGATCCAATCTGCTCACCGTCATTGTTTTTGTTTACAAAGTTAACACCATCAAGTTCTGAAATAGTATGGAGATCGCTCAGTTTGGTACCGAGTGTCATCGGTTCGTGTTTTCAACTCACTTCATTGGAAAAACTGCGTCGTTTACCAAATGAAATCAGGTGATGAGCCAAGCTGAATAAGCCAAAGTCACGTCCACCAACCCTTCCTGCAGTTATTTTATCCAGGATTAGAAGTGACGTTTGGTGTTGTGCTGCGGGCTTTTGGGGTTTGAGATTTTGTGACGTAATTTCCCAAATTAGGAAACGGAACATGGAGGTCGAGGACTTGGTTTGAGATCTATTTACGAGAAACGATATGCTTCAGCCAATTTTGCATACTTTGCAATCTAAAAGAATTATATTGGCAAGTGGTTCGGTTCGGAGGAAAGAAATACTCCAGCATATTGTGCGTATTTAAATTGTATCTTTAGAAATGTTAATTTTTTTTTTTTTTTTGTAGAATTTTCCTTTTGAAATAAAATTGTCGAATTTTGAAGAAAATTTAAATAAAAGTGATTTTGCTCATCCGTACGAATACGCCATTGAAAATGCCAAGCAGAAAGCATTGGCAGTTGCCAAAATGGTTGCCCAAGACGCAGTATGAAATATTTTGATAAATAAACATAAATTTTATTAAACTGCAACAATAAAATCGTTAATTTGTTTTTAGAAACCTGCAGATCTGGTTATAGGAGCCGACACAGTCGTTTTTATGGATAATAAAATAATTGAAAAACCTAAAAATAAAACACATGCAGTTGAAGTGTTGTCATGGTTAAGCGGAAAAACCCACACGGTTTATACGGGAGTTGCATTGATTAGTAAAACCAAAGGTGAAATTTGTGTTTGGTGTGCTCTTTTTGTTTGGTTTTATTGATTTTAAATTATTTTCAGATTCTTCAGACTTAAATGTGTCAACATTCTACGATAGCACAGATGTGAAGATGGGAAATCTAACATCCGAAGTAATTGATGCGTATGTGGCAACAGGGGAGCCCATGTAAATAGTTTGATTAAATTAGATTCGTGTAATGTGAGACTTAAGTGTTGATAATGTTTTTTTTGTTTGTTTTTAAGGGATAAAGCTGGTGGATATGGAATTCAAGACCTCGGAGCGACGTTAGTGGAGGGAATACAGGGAGATTATTACACGGTTGAAGGGTTACCGCTGTATAAATTTTGTTGTTATGTTGTAGATTTGTTTAGAAGTTGATGGAAATCCAAAAAGAAATAAAATTTGGTTTTTCCAAAAATAAAATTTGAATTATTGCTTGAAATATGTGATTTTGTGCTAGAAAAATGTGATTTTGTGCTGGAAAAATGTGATTTTGTGCTAGAAAAATGATTTTTCGATTGGAATTATGATTTTTAGCATACAAAAATTCATTTTCAGCTTGGAAAATTCAATTTTCAGCAATAAAACTCCAATTTTATTGTGAAAAATTCAATTTTTTTTGTGTGTAAATGATTTTCCGACACTTTTTCAGGCAAACAAAAAATACTTTATTGAATACCATGATAATACACTCTGTAACAAACTGATATGAAAGACAATAAAATCTTTTTACCTTTATTTTTTTGCAGTATTTTTTATAAATTAATATTTTAAGTCATACAATGAAAACAAGATTATTTTCCTCAGGCATAAAAAATGTGATTGCTTTCAAGTTAGTGACCTAAACGACCACTTTTTTTGTTTTCCTCAATAATAATCATCAATAATTATGCTAGTTTATGAGAAATAGTGAGCCCATTTTTAACATCACAAATATTTAATATGCGAGTCAAATAAGAGAAAAACAAACACAGAAAAACAAAAAACAATATGACTAGGCACACTGGGAGTAGCCGAAAAAAGAAAAAATGTCCGCTAATATTTCACAATATTGGACATCAGCACCTTTGAATGGAAGCTTGTTATAATCCAAAATAATAATAATAATATTTAAATATGTCTCTCCCAGGTGCTTGTGGCCAGTAAATTTGATGGGAAAAATGTAAAACGAAAAATATTTTCTATTTCCAAGTAAAAATTCTCAATTTTTCTTTCGATTTTGCATTACACAGGCTATCAACAGGATTATATGAATATCAAAAGGCAACTAAGTAGCAAAATACAGTCTGCAAGCGATGTCTGTGTGAACAATATAGAAATTGTATTTTTATTTTTATTTATTTTTATACCTTAGACGAGAAATTAAACATAAAAAAAGGATAAAACGGACAAATATGTATTATTATTATTATTATTGTGTATAATCCCTAATGCGGGACTTTTTGCAAGTTAAATGCACATCACATCAACAGTTTTTTAAATTAAGAGCATAAATAATTGTGGAATGTTGGGAGAATTGATATAAATACCATTAACAAGTGGATTTAATGAAGATAATGTTGTTCTTGCATTGCACAAATGAGAAAACAAAATTGAATTGAATTGTGTAATTGTATGTAAAGCACTTTTTGGGATCTTGTTTTATTTATTTCTTTAGTTAGTTTTTTAGGCTATTGGGGGGCTGCGACGGGTTGATATTGATATTTTTGTTTATCAGGTGCTTGACAACAAATTTAGGAATGGACTCGAAGAAATATTTAGTTAATACAATGATCGTATATGCGGTATTATATACATATTGCATCGGAAACTACTTAGAAAAAGCAAAACAAATTTTTTTTTTTAAATTTCCAGAATTTTCTATATTTTCTTAAATTTAATTTAATCAATAATAATAAGTAACTAAGCTATTGCTTTAATTTTAAAGGTTTCCTAATGGCACCTTGTAACATTTTCTGTCCGAATTGTTTTTTTTTAGAAAAAGAAAAACCAAAAGGAAATTGTGAAAAATCAAAATGGCTACAATGAAGATTAAGATTTGTTTATTTTTAGTTTTATTTTTTTTTTTTGTAAAAAAATTGTTTTCTCATTTTTTTTTTGTTTTTTTGGGTTAAATATTTGAATTTTTTGGCTTATTTTTTAAATTCTGCATAATAATGATGACACCTGCAACATCAATCCTAACCGCTAACAAATGTTTTGGCCTTAGATTAATTGATTTAAATTAATAGGATATGAAATTCGTTTTTATCAAAAGCCTTATTAAATGAAAATTATTTTTTTTTTTATAAATTAAAAAAAAAAATTAATTATGAAAAAAAAAATTGTTCACATAAAATTTCATTACAACAAAACATATTTCTGTACACTAACAACAAAATTAAGAAATCGAGAGCGAGAGAAAAAATGACTAAATGAATTTTTTTTTAAAGAAAAAAACATTACAATTATTTTTTGTTTTTGTTTTGATTAATTAAATTAAATTAAAAAAATCAAATTCTCGAGGTACAATAAACTACACGAACATAAAAACAGAAAAAAATCTAATACAAAACAAGTTATATAATAATAATAATAATTAATAATAATTAATAATAATCAAAAATACAAAAAATTAATAACCAAAATGGAAATGCTGCCATTTTGCGTGACATTTCGTCAGAAAAATAATAAAAATTGAACCTTTTGGCTTCCAAATAACGTACAATTCCATCCTTTACAATACAATTTTCTTTAACTATATTTCGTTTCTGACCTTCACAAAGCTTTTCATCCGAAATCACAACATTCAGAAGAGAAGAAATATTTTTTTTGTTTTAAATTTTCAATTAATTAATTAAATATATGCGGAGAATATCGAGAAATAAAGTCACGAATCACGAGAGTAAAAAATGTGCGCAGTTTAAACTATACGAGTGATTTGTTAATTATTTTTTTTAAATTTTTTTTTAAATTTTTTTGTTTTTTATATTTTTTAAATTATTTCTGTTAACTAATTACGATAAAACCTTTTTTTTTCATGGATTTTTCTTTCTTTTTTTATATAGCAAAAAAAGTTTTATAACCAACTGACAAAGGTTACACGGTATACAAATACACGAAATTGCATCACAAAATATTTATACCTGGTATTTAACTACGTAAGGCATAGTACATTCCAATATACGATTTTGAGCCACTAACTACACGATTGTTAACTAGTGAAAAAACCCTCATCATCCTTTCAACTAACGAACTAACCATACAAATTCTTTCTATATCCACGTTTTATTTCCAAAACTGATATCAACTAACTTGACCAGACAAAACTTCATTCCCGCCATCTTAAAACATGGCCGCCGCCGAAAATACCACAAATAGTAGAAAAAATGGTATTTTGTGTGTCAAATTTTTTAAATTTTCTCAATTTTTCATCAAATTTCAATCGGTAACCTTTAAAAAACCTCATCCAATCATCTCAGTCTCCAAGTTTGAGAAAAATGCCATTCGCTAAACATTAATCGTATAACGTAGGAATTGATATTTTTCAAGATGGGCAATTTTTTTTACCCATTTTTCTTCTTCATAATACATTTTTATAAATTAGAAATAAAAATAATCAAAAAAAGAAAAAAAGAAAACCAAAAAATAACAAAAAAAGACAAAAACAAAAAAATAGCATCGATTTGTCAATAATCTCTTTAACTATTACAAAGTACAAACATTAAAATTTCTATGAGATTTTTATATATTTATATATATATATATGTATATATATAAATATGAAGAGATCAACAAAAATAATTTAGAAACTACATTATGTTTATAATGAAAAAAAATTATTATTATATATATATTTTTGTGAATGGACATTTTTGTTTTCTTTTTTTCATCAATTTTTCTTGTTTTATAATAATTATTACACAAAACTACATTATTATTATCATTAATCATTACAATTATTAAGCTTTAATAAAATAACTCCTCAAAATAGACAGGAATGCTTGCATATTCGAGTTCAAATCATTTCTATTGCATTCTGCAAGAGGTAGCATTTTGCAGCTAAAAATTGGAATCACGAAACTTGTATATCAAATTGAGACCTTTTTATCAATTGCTAACAACTTCAAGCACAAACAAATCCAAAATTTCAAATTTCATACACGACACCACAAATTTTGAATTTCCAAAACCAAAAAAAAAAAACAAAAAACCAAAAAAAAAATAAAAAATTGAAACTTTTTTGTCTTTGCTCCAAATCTCATTTGAAAGGCCCAAATGTGTTTGATAAACAATTTCTTAAGGCATCTCCCCAGCACAATGCAGCAATGGCATATGGCTTTTTATTATCATTTTTTACTTTTTTTCGTATATAGAACTGAGCTTCAAATGTACAAGAGCAATTGGTTTCATATTTTTCAAATTTTAAATTCCAAAAACACACATTTTTCTTAATAGAAAATGAATACCATTTATAAATGTCATATACAATATAGAAATACAGATAATCCTACTTTATCATCATTTATTTATATACAATTCATCTTTTATAGCATTCCAAACACGCCCATTGCTGCAACTTCAAACCAAAAAACCAAAAAAACCAAAAAAAAATCCAAAAAAAAACAAAACTATAAAAAGCAGGAGGATAAATTAGTTATCTTTCTTGGAGACCATCTATTTCCTACCCCTAAAAAAGAGCCAACAAACGCGCACAATTTTTGTACAACAAAACCCGCCATTTTGGATATAAAATGGCGATTTTTCTTCCCCTTTCCAGTTACATTGAGACACAAACAAAATGCATTTCTTTACTTCCTTTTCCGATCGTTCGAGAGGGTTCTTATTAAATCAGTTCAACAGTAATTTTTTCTTTCTTTTATTGGAAGATAAAGTGTGATTATCACAACTCAATTTGACTGTACAATACAACAAAGAGGAGAGGAACACACCTTAAGCAGGATTTTGCTGAATACTGAGGGCAAAAACTACTTGTTTAATTCGTTTTAATTTTTCAATTTTCATTTCCAATTTTTTTTTCCCATTAATTCAATCAGTTCTAACAGATATTCGACCCGCTCTTTCGAATTTTTAGTAGCAAAACCCATAAATATGGCCGTGTTCCACCCGCTCTGTAACTGGATAAGCAATATCAAAAGTACTGTTCCAATGTAAAATGGCTTAGTAAGCTCAACAACAGAGTATTATTATTAGTTTTAGTTATTTTTTTTGATAAACTATACCGATGCAATTACTTTTTGTCCACTAAAATATATCGGAATAAAGGGGAGAAGATATTTTGCCGAACTGACCAATCGCAAGAGCACTTTTGAATAATAAAACAATGCAGGATGAAAAATATTTTTAACAAGTTGGTCAAACAATTCATATATATACACATTTAAATTAAAAAATAAAATGGATTAATTAATTAATTAAAAATTCGGAAAATTCAAAAAACTGCTGCTACTAAAATGTCATCATTTCGCTTTGTTGTTTTGTACGATGTTTCGTGTATTGCACAACTTTTCAATGCAGTCTTTTTTTTTTAAGTAGATTTTAGTTTTATTTTTCTAAGAAATAGTTTTCATGCAGTAGCAACAGATTTTTGGCATTTTGAGACAAATAAATTAAATTAAAAAATGGAATAAGAGAGAAAACACAACAGAGACAGCCGAGATCCAAATTATGGAAATGAGAGAAGAAAAAAAAATAAACTTAATAATGATCAATAATTAATAATAATAATAATAATAATAATAATAATAATAATATTAAAAATTCCCGTTGTCTATAGCGTAAAATCTACCGAACAAGGGAGAAAAAAGATTAATAATAATAATAAATTTGGATTTCATTCAATAACAAGAGAAAAAAATGGCAAGATTCAAGTTAAAGTTATTAATTAACCATATAAATATATAAAAAGGAAAAATATTGTGCACGCAAAACTTAAAATCACAAAAAAAAAACCTCAACCAACAAAGTTTTGCAAATTAGAATTTTCAGCTGCTCTTCTTGCCTTCGACTAAACCAGGCAGGAAAGTGTCAAAAAAATCTCCCAAAAAAGAAACCAAATAAACATTTACTTATTAAAATCAACAAAAAAAAACAAATAATTACAAAATAATAATAAAAAAAAAATTTTTAAAAAAGAAAAAACATTTATTACTATTATTAATAATCTTTTTGGACAACTTTCCTATTGCTATTTGAATTCAAAAATATACTTCAATAATCATAATAATAAATTTTTATATAAAAAAAATAATAATAATAATTTAAAAAAAAAAAAAAAAACTAAAAATAAAAAAAAGAAACAATTATTACATTCTTTTTACAGACCAATGACATAAAAATCAGTTCGCAATAACAAAAAGAAAATGAAAACAAAACCACTCGTTCCTGCCTGGTGTTGGTATCATGTCAAGTTTTTTTTTTATACATTTTTTTGTAATTTTTTGTTGACTAGTAATAGTTTAAACATAACAGTTCTTTTTTTTTTTATTATTATAGGGGACCTTTTTTCACTTAAACTCTCACAATGATTGACAGCTCAGGAGTTACGCAGCAAAAATGTTTGTAATAAAATATATCTATTTATAGAAACAGAGTGCATAATGTCATTTTTCTGCCATTTCGTTCTTTTCTCACTTCAAGACAAACATTTCATGGGAAACTAAAAAATCTTCATCTTAAAGCTCACAAACTGGACAATGTTTACTCATTCCCCCTTCGAACAACAAAGAAAAGTGCACCTATGGTAAGTGTCCTATTCTGTGAGCGCATAAAAGGGGCAAAAACAAAAACAAAAACAAACAAAATTCGGTGCTGTTGTCCGGATTGTAGTGGTCAGCGAGACATTTTTTTTTCTCTTCAAAAAAACTAATCCAAAAAATCAAAACAAAACCCCAAAAAAAAAAAAAAAAAATGTCCGCCTCCAAAAACTTGGTCCCTAACAAACAAATATGGAATAATTCCTTACACAGAGCGTCGTTGTCGATGAAGAAAAATTATCTCCCAAATATCTTGAAATTGATCAAATGACATGCACTTTTTCAGACAACGGAGGAAGAAACCAAAATGGAAAAAACAAACCGAAAAATAAACCTCCATTTTCTTATTTTTCCATTAATTTCGGTCTAGAAAACGGAGAAATAAACGAAAAAATTTACTTACAATAGGTGCACACAAACATTCTTATTTTTTTGTAATAACATTTTGAGCTGAAGTGCTTTGATAAATAAGTAATAAATAGGAAAAAAAGCTCCCCAACTGGCAGGGAACAAGGATGAGTGATAAAACATCAACAAGTATTGATTTGCATATGAAATAGTACACAGCAAAGGTATAATATATTTTAATATATATATATATATTTATATATATAGATAGATTTGTTTCTCTCTCTCTTTCTCCGCTTATTATCTTCAAATTTGGCTGGACACAAACTTATGTGGAATATTGTTCTTTTTTCTCGGCCATTTTAAATCACCAAAACAAAACAAAAGAAAAACTCTGCACGGGTTTTTAATCAACCCACAACACCAGGTGAATTAATTCAACCCACTAGGAGACCAGATGGTGTGAGAAATGGTTCCTAAATGGGAACGCGGGAAGGATGAGAGTTGGTAGCAGCTGCCTAAAAAAAAAAAACAATTCAGCTGGCAACACCACGATATGTATCCAAGTTGATTAGAAAAAAGAAAAATAATATAAAAACAACAAAAACAACAAAAACAAAATTCAACTTTTTTCAATAATAATCAATCAATCAATCAATCAATCAATCAATCGATGAAAAATGGCAGAAATCGGCAAGAAAATAAAAAAAAAACAAGAAAAACAGAAGAAATTGTGGATTTTTTGTTAAAAAGAAGAAATTCTTTCCGATTTGCGGCCACCTCTCACCGAATTGCGAAGACGACGACAAAAAAAGAAAAACATTTGGTGATGGTCATTACATTTCAATTTCAATTTCAATTTCAATTTCATTTGAATTCATTTCAGAGGCCCATGCTGGGAATCTGTATGTAACGATAGATGTAGAGACGATAATCTTTGCTGGCGAGCACGACGGATCCGTCGTCCATGAGCGCGACGTCGAAGCATTGAGCGTGCTTGACTTTACTTTCGAGTGCGCTCACCAGCTGTCCATCCTGCGTGAAGATGGTCAGGTTGAAGTTGTTGTGATTGTCGGCGATGAGGATTTCCCCGGCCTGGTTGATGCCCACCCCGATCGGGTAGTTGGTGATGCCTTCGCCGCCGATCTGGCGCAGATAAATGCCCTCGTAGTTGAACACCTTGACGCAGTGCGCGCGGTTGTCGCTGATGAAGATCTCCTGCTTGTCGTTGACCACGACGCCGTTGGGGAACTCGAGGTGCTTGGAGCAGCCGAACTTCTGCAGCACGTTGCCGACCTGGTCGAAGATGATGACCCGCATCACTTTGCACTCGACGACGATGATGCGCCCCTTGTTGTCGACCGTCACGCCGCGCGGGTGCTGCAGAATGTTGGCGCCGAACTTGCGCACGAACTGGCCGTACTGGTTGTAGATTTGAATCTGGTGAGTGGGGCTGCGCTCCGTCACGATGATGTCGCCCGAGGTCTTCACCACCGCCACCCGGTTCGGGTAGAGCAGCTGGCCGTCGCGTTTGCCGCACTCGCCAAACTGAAACTTGAAGCGGCCCTCCTTGTCGAAGATCTGGATGCGGTGGTTGTTCGTGTCCGCCACGATGATGTCGTTCTGCGCGTTCACCGCCACGCCGCTCGGCTCCGTGAACTGGCCCTCCATCACGCCGAACTCGCCGAACTTGCAGTGGTAGATCATCTTCTGGCGCTTGATCTGCGACTTGGGCGGGAAGATGCTGATGTTGGCCGTGATCAGCTTGGACGAGAGCGACAGGTCGATCACCGGGTCGGCGGCGAGCGGGTAGTGGTCGCCGCCACCGCCGCCGCCAACGCCGTTCTGGAAAATGCTCCCTCCTCCGCCGCCCACGTCGTTGCCGCCGCCCGACCACTTGTCGTACGGGCTCAGGTCGCCGAGGCCGGTCGAGAACGGTCCGAGGCTGTTGGTGGAGCTGAAGCGCTTGCTCAGCATGTTCGACTCGAAGCTCGTCACGTGTCCGTTCTGGTAAGGGCGCTCGATCACGCCGTTGGACGACTGGCTCGACGACGACGACGAGTTGGTCGTGGCATTCCCGTTCGTGGGCCTCGCGATCGGCTGCGGCGGCTTGATGACAGCCTGGTGTCCGTGTCCGTGACCGTGACCGTGTCCGTTGTTGGCGCTGTCGTGCGCCTTGGTTAAGGCGGCGCTGGCGCTGGCGCTGACACTGGCGCTCGGCATTTCCGAGCTGGAACGTATGTAGCCGAAAGTGTTGCGCACACCTACCTGGATGGCCTGATAGTTGGACACAAACTCGATGTCGTATACGTTCTGCAGGTTCGTCTCGGGGCTGTAGGCGAGCACGCTGTGGAACTTTGCGTCGAGCAGCTTCTTGAACATGAGCACCTCCGTGTTGGTGGCGTACTTGGTGAGGCGGTCGACGAACTCGCACGTGTGGAAGATCTTGTCGATGGCCTCCTGCACCTTCTGGCCGAGCACGTTGATGGACAGCTGCTTGGCGCTGTAGACGCTCTCGAGCTCCTTGAGCGCCTCCTGCTTGCGCTCGTCGATCATCGAGCGGTAGAACTGGAACGTCTCGTTGATCTCGTTCTGCGCCTTGTGGTACTGCACCTGCAGCCGGTTGGACGTGTGCTCGACGCCCTTGAGCATGCTGCGCAGGTCGCCCGACTTGGCGCGCCCGTCGTCCACGAGCTGCGCCACGTGCTCCACCTGCTTCGGCCCGACGTCCGACAGGTACTCGTAGTCGTGCATGCCCTTCACGTGCTCGATGACCGTGCACTCCTTGCACACGGGCAGGTTGCACGTCCTGCAGAAGTACTTGAGCAGCTCGTTCTTGTGGCGCGGGCAGCTCACGGGCTTCTCCACGCGCAGCTCGTCCTTGTTGTTCTGCAGCTCGCCCAGCGTGAGCACGCGGTGCCCCTCGAAGCAGTGCATGAACTGGTGCGCCATCACGCAGTTCGGACACAGGAAGTTGGCACAATCGAAGCAACGAGCCACGGCGTTCGACTCCTTGCTCTTGCACCCGGTGCAGTGTAGGGCGCTGCCCTCCATGGCCGACGACTCCAATACGTTGCTGATGGCGTAGTCGGAGGGCAGTCCGGCCACACCGGACGACGAGAGCGCGCATTCTTGCTGGCACTGCGGACACGTGATCTTGTCCGACGACTCCAACTGCTTCTCCAGACACGGCTGGCAGAACGAGTGGAAGCACGGCAACACTTTCGGCTGCGTGTACATCTCGTTGCACACGGGGCACTTGGTGTTCAGTCCGTTCTCCAGCATCACCAGCGACTCCACGTCCCCGTCCACCAACGACCCCAGCGACGAACCGTCCACCAACGTCGATCCCGGAGACGCCATCTCGGATTTACTATAACTTCGTTCACCTACAAAAACCAAAACACCAAAAATCAACAAAAATCAAAATTTAAATCTTAAAAATTATTTAAATCTCAAAAATCTCGCACCATACGCCAACAACGCCACCCCCAGCTCGCTGAAAATGTCGCTCACATCGGAAGACTGCGGGGACAACATGTTGTTCCCCGTGAACCACTCGCGACCACTTCCACTTCCAACCTGGCCGACTCGCACTCGCATGAATGAGGTCCCCATCTGCCATCCCCCTCTTATAAGCCTCCCCACGCCACCACCAACGGCCAATCCGCACCGAGCGACAGTCCATCCATGCGCCCACAGGTCCTTTGTGTCCCCCCTCTCCCCCACCCTTGCCTTAATTTGAATTATTATCAACGAGACGAGCTTGCTTTATCAGGGCCAGCAGCCAACAAGCGCACTTTAATCCGGGCCCTCTTTGCTCCAATCAATGCGCGGCCTCCGTCTTGGCGCCCTCCCCGTCCCGAACAAGGGACGACGGTGTTTGCTTTACTAACGCCGACATAATGTATGCAAATCTCGCAGCTGCCGCAGATGGAGTGGGGACCGGGCCACGTGCCGCTAAGAATGAACATTTTGTCCCCTTGGCCCCGCCATTCAACTGCGGACAAAGAGGGGTGGCAAAAGGTGCTCGCCGGTCCCTTTTCTCACCCACCCCTGCCTTTACAAGGCACGAGCCAACTAACTAACTAACTTCTGGCGATTTTTCTACTTTTTATTTTTGTTTTGCCGCCATTTTTGCTCGCGCTGAGGCCGCAGCGCTTTTCTTTTTGCTTCGGCTCGGATCCGCATCGGCGCTGCGCGAAGATGGCGCCCACGTTTCGGATTGATCCTATAACGGCTTCCATCGCTCTTTCCGCCAAGTTCAATGCCACCGAGTGTGCTCTGGATGCCGCGAGAAGAGACGCAAGCTCCACCAACCATTTCTTTCTTCAAGGTCAAAGTCAATCGATAAAACTCACTTGTTGATGCTCATCCACAGAGCGCAGCACCGGTTTCGAAAAAAAATAAAATACATTCGCACGGTTCGTGCAACCCATTTCTCCATCAACTTTCACTGACCCAAATTCGCGACCAAACTTGCAATTAAAATCCGCCCGTAAACCATCCGGAAACGAGGCTAAACCCCGAGTACAAAAACACAAAAACAAGACCTCGATCGCCACTAAAGCGCTCCAATATCAAAAAATAAAAACACCACCAACATCTTCCTGCGCAAATCCACCATTTTGCTCATCAGCAAGCGCATTCACAAAGTCACGTTTAACTTGCCCTCTAAATCGGCATTTAAATATGTTTAGTCTAAATGACTTAATGAATGCAGCTACGGTTTATCTTTTAATTGGTTTCGGGAATAGAGGCGCGACTCATGGGTCTTTCCCTTCGTTTCCCGCGGAATCTGGGCAGCCCGTTCGTCATCAAAGGGATGCCGAGGTCCCGTTCGGCTGGCAAGGGCCGTGACTCATGTTAGGACTGTGGGGCACGCGCCACGTCTGGCGTAATCAAGTATTGATGAGTTGACAACGCCAGATGCTTACTAGGAAATCTCCTGGGAATCACCCGACTAACACGCTGTCAACAACAGTAGCCGGAAAATGACCAATTTGAGTGCATTTGCTTTTTAAATTTTCGCCAAACGGTTTTAATTAGTTAGCGTGGGTAGGTTTGGTTTGGCTTGTGTTTGGCTTGGTTTTGTTTGGCGAGAAGCGCCCTAACGAGTAATTGTGCGGTTTCTGTTGTTTTCAATTTCAATGGCACTGAAATTGCACAATTTCCACATTTGCTGAGATTTTGCATTGTTTGGGTTGCATTTTTTAAATTTGCTCGACATTTCACATCAAACTTTACACGATTTGATCGCCATTTTACACACATTTTCAACATTCTCCAGCTTTCGCAGTGATTTCTCGTCACGTTTTCAACGTAAAGTGACTTCAACACTAATTTGCCGATTTACGCAGGTGATTTGACAAATTGTATTCCCGAAAAGATCGAGATTAGTTGAGATTCCAGCAGCTGCCGCCTATCTAATCCAGATGTCAATGTGTGATCGTTCAACTCGAAGCAGCAAACAGTTACAGACTCCAAAACTCAACAACCAAGTCCACGCAAAACCTCCACAAACCATCCCATAGCGTATAAAAAAATCCCGACTAACAACAACAACAAAAACACCTACCTTTCCTTTATCTTCTTTTTTCCTAGCGTTTGCTTCATTCACCTGGTTGCTATTACCAAAACTGTCAAAAATAGACACAAAAAAACACATTAAATCCAACCACCAACCAAAAATAAACACAAATTTAATACCAAACATAAAAACAAACAAAAATCAATTCCGAATTCAAACACCAGGGGGTATAAAATCAATAAATAAAGCCAATCCTCAACGCAATGTTTTTTGCAGGGGGGGGAAAAAAATAAATACATATATATATAAAAAAAAAAAAACTAGGTGCAGTCACCCGTTTGAGACAAGGGAGTCTAAATTACACGAAGAAAGAAAGAAAAAGGGAATAAACCAAGGGCACTTCCTTTCTTGTAGCCCAACAATGCGCAAGTCCAGTCCAGATTCGACTGGTTTTCACCCAGAAGAGGTGAAGCTGCGAACAGGAAAGGCATTTCAAGGGCTTTCTGCTCACATTTTCTCCCCCCAACACCCATAATTCCTGTCTGCAAATTAATTACGGTTGCGCATTGCATTTATTTCCCCGGATGTGGACACTTTCCTAAATAGAAGACAATAAAAATCATCACAAACGTGTCAGAATGGCACATAAAATTCACTCTTTTGTGCCAAAAAAAACAACAACACCACCATTTTAGGACTCCGAAATTAATTATTCACACAAATAAATAAATAAATAAATAAATAAATAAATTGATATTTCCACCGTTTTCTTCATTTTTTTTTACTGTTTTATGTCTTAAAAGACCCCGAAATTAATTATTCACACAATTTTTCATATACCCCATAAATACCCTAAATAAATAAAACAAAATTAATCAACATTTAATAATATTTGGTGCATTTTTGCAGGGGGGGAAAAACATGGATGAAAAAGATAAATATTATTCACCTTCAACGTATTCCAGAGTTTGCACATTCGATTCCCAAAACGAGGGCATTTTGAGGGGGAAAAAAGACACGCTTGGCATAGGCCTACAGTGTAGCGTGTGTATGTGCAAGATATAAGGAGGGTAACAAAAAAAAAAAAAAAAAAAAAGGAGGGTCCTTGTTGAAGGAAATCAATCTTATGGCTTATTCCACATATCCGTGAAAAAAGGGGCCTCGACTAAACGTCGAGATAAGACAAAATCGCACACTGTCAGCTTGGATTTGCAAAAACAAAATGGCCGGCGCCAAATTTAACAATTTTTTTGATTTATTGATTCGAACGTCCATTACCCCACGAGGTGGCCATAAAAACGAATTATTATGCACGAAAAAAATCATTTATTTTAACAATTTCCGGTCCTGCGAACAAAATGGCTTCACACCGCCCTCCCAAGTATTTAAAACAAAAACCACTAAAACATTTCTATTGACCATCGAGCGAACCCAGGGGTCTCGTAGGCGGTGGCGGCAATCCACGATGACTCACTCTAGGTTCCCGAGCCCATCATCACCTTGGAAAGACCCCGCCATCAATTTGTAAAAAAAAAAAGAAAAACAAAAATTCACTTCCTGCAACCACGTGACCCAACCCACAAACTGACCCACCGGAAATCCAACTCACTAATTCCCCGAAAAACACATCGAAAACAAAATGGTTGTCGTTTATTTACTTTTTTTTTCAAAATGGCGGCCAAAGATTTTCATATTTTTAACCCTCGTTTCACTAATCCCCCTTCCCTCGACCTTGACTGTCTAGAATAAGGAAGGAACCTTAAATGACCCCCACGTCTCCATTTTTTGTCAAGGTGCCCTTCAATTTTTTTTTTTTTAAAAACAAATATATTTTTACATTTTTTTTTTACATTTTTTCGTGTAAATATTCGAGGATTTTATTGTCAAATTTGTTTACGTTTCAATACGATCACAAGAGGGCGAGAAACGGTCGAGTTTCATATATTTATTTACCGAAATTTGATTCTATGCAACTCCAATTGACACCACTATCAATAACAAGCGAAAAATAAACAATATTTGCTCGTATTGGGAATGATATTTTTTCGAATTTTGCAATCTAAAATGTCGTTAGTGCATTGCCGGCACACCTTGTAATCAGCCACAGTTCAAGGAACTATAAATGAATAATTTTTTTAAAAAATTTTAATTTTGCAATTCGTCACGAGTAAAAACAAAACGAAAGAATGTCGACATTTCGAGCCCGCAATGAGTCAACGACACAAAAATCAGGTTGCGACTTGCCCGGTACGTAACCGCACCTATTAACCTTTAAATTCGACCCAAACCAACCTTCCTAACCAGTCGTTAAGGCGAAAAAACGAAATAAAATTGTCAAGTTCACTCAGCTGTTCGCGGCGGGCGAATGTAAACAAGCGGCGAGCGCCAACTGTCATCAGACAAAGAAGATTTTTTCGCCCCGAAATGCACTCGCTACGCGCGATCGGATGTGAAAAATCGAACAATTTGACTTCGATTTACCGAATTAAAGTATCTTTCACTCATCGGTATTAACCGCGCACCTGTCCCGAGCAAAACGGTCGCGACTAGCGAGCGGTCGCGCAGCCATTCAACTCGCGCCATATTGGCTGACGGTTGACAAAAGGAGCACTGAGCGCTGCCCGGTATTTGCACTAACACCGTTTAATTCGCGCTTCTAACTCGTCTCGCGGCTAGTTCCGAGTGTTAGCTGCTTGTGCGGGTTGAATTGTGTGTCAGTACTTACGTTTCTTGGCCACGACTCACTGAGATTCGGAAGACATGTGCGCATCGTCTTATCGCCAGCCCGCCATGTTTGTTTTTAGTCAATCTCGTTCCCAGTTTACGTCGGTGGTGACGGGCGCACGACGCGAACGAATTGTGCAACAGGTTTTTTTTTTTTTACGGTTTTAAATTTTTCTTTCTTTGTTTTTAAGCGGAATATCGATATTAAATTACTATTGTTTTGGAATAGGCGTCGGTTTTTGGGATTTTGCAAGTGCGGTTTTCGTTTCGATTTGAATGCCTCGCACTGCGCGTGGGCTTCGCTGCACAGCGCCCTCTTTCACGAGGTGACCTTGGCATATCTCACACGAGGTTTCCGACCTCAAAATCGATTGATTATATTTTTTCCTTTCTTTGTTTTTAAATAATAAATAAATCCATCCGGCGGTAATTTAGAAAGCGTTATTTTTTTTTTTTACGACCTAAAAAATGCATCGATCAACTACTTACGATCTTGTTTCGTATAAACGAGCCGGTTTTGTGAAAACAACAAGGTTCAGGTCTTTCACCCTTTGACGGCTTTGGTCGATTGGGGCTGCGGCTGTTGCGCGCGCGCCCCGAATGCTGGAGATGTGTTTTATTTTTAGAAGTATGCATCATTGTATCATGACGTCAGATTAAATTTCGCTCGTAAAATAAAAATTCGTGGAAAGAAATGAATCGAAATAAAACATGATATCGACGCGTTATGGCTTCAAATCGTGTAAATTACAAGCTAAAGCGCCTTGGTCTATTCATTAAGAGCAAATAGACAAAACAGTTGGCTTTTTGCCGTTGTGTGGCGCGCGATTTGATTATGGGACGGAGGGGGTTGAGAAACTCGTCGAATGATGACAATGCCGCCTAGCGTGTGAGAAACGTTGTAGATTGCGTAACGGATAGAGAGGCATCGTGGATAGGATGGCAGATAGTCGCAGCTCCCCTAATAAGATCAATGAAATGTCTCCAGTGGGGAAACGTTAGTTGTTAGCGATAAATCGAAATGTAACGGTGGCCACCTATTGTCAAACTCCATCACTATAACCAAAATGGAGATAATTACACAATCGTATTCACAGGCCCATAAAACCTTGATGCGCTCTGTTTTTATTTAATTATAGTATGGCGATGTAATCGTGTTTTCCGTGTACTGAATAAAAAGATAATTTATTAGGAAAACAGATGTCTATAATTTTGGGTTTCGTGTTCACGAGTGGAAATAAAAATGGAGTAGTTTGGGTTGTTGTTTTTTTTTGTATTGTTTTTGGGTGATTTTGGGCGGTATTTTAGTAGTTTTTTAATTGGTTTTCTCGCGTGGTACGGGGTGTGTGTAAATGTTTCTTTATTGAATTTATATTTGCTTAACGTCGAACGAGACCCAACTGTATTCGTGTATCGACCGCGGGAGGGTGGTGTGGTTTAATCTGGCAAATCCGTTTCTCGTGACATTGACCTGCAACTGGTAGAAACTGCGCCAGTGCAGGGTTGGATACCCACTGTGGAAACATTGGGACGAACCCACAATGCTACACCATACTCTGACCTTGTCCTCGGTGAACCCAGAAAGAAAAAAATCATTTAAAAAAAAAATAATGTTTTATATTTCATGATATTTCATAATATTTTATGACATTTCATGATATTTTAACATATTTCATGATATTTCAACATATTTCATGATATTTCAACATATTTCATGATATTTCAATATATTTCATGATATTCCATGATATTTCAACATATTTCATGATATTTCAATACATTTGATGATATTCCATGATATTTCAACATATTTCAACATATTTCATGATATTTTATGATATTATACGATATTTCATGATATTTCAACATATTTCAACATATTTCAACATATTTGATGACTTTTCATGATATTTCATGATATTTTTTAATTTATTTACTTTTTAGACGAGACGAGTCAATAAAACGATCAAGACATTATAAACTGCTTTAAATAATTAATAAAAAATGGCGTAGCGCTAGCAACAATTCAAACTTGAATTAAAATTGCAATTTACTGATTTACTCAGTAATTTGTTTGAAAAAAAGAAAAATAGACAAATCAATACCGTACCCGAAATGTAATTTTTTTGTTTTTCTTGTTCATATACATGCCAGGTGCAAAGTTAGGCATGGTGTAACATGACATTAAGAGTGGACTTCCGATCTAACAAGGACCGTTAAATATTCCTGCACCACTGCCTGCAATGATGACCATCTGTTACTTCCTATCAGAGGAGAAATGAACGGGATCTTAATTGAAACGTCATTCGTTTTACATTTATCATTCTCCTTTTACAACGAAAATAAAAAATCATAAAATCACGAGTTGATACTGCTGTCATTCTTTTATTTCTTTCCTTATTTTTTTTTTATTTCTAGTGAAAGCTGACTCAACCGAATTCACACAAAAAAAAAACATTCGCCATCACCTTCACATCTCATTCATAGCACTGCGCATTTCTAGGTCGTTGCCTAGCAACGTGCTGCACAGATAGAATCTTAGGCTTAGACCGGCGACCAAGCATAAAAACTGGCCTAAAACTCAATGATTGTATTGTAGTTGATTGTTTTTTTTGGTTTCATTTGAATGACTAAGATTAATTAAGTTTAAAATGAGATAGAAATCGTTCTAAATTTGTTGTTGTGCTCGAATTGGATGTGAAGAAAGTGGGGAGTGATCACGCTAACTAACCAATACACAAGTCCATTAATGGGGGATAGACTGTGAGGGTGTGCAGAAGGTGATGGAAGGAGGGGTTTGGGTTAGAGTGATATAAGTGGGCCTTCACTATTCCCCTGTTTCTATTTCCCTCTTTCCCCACTCTTGAGCCTCGCTCTTTGTGTTGTCCTTTTCTGAACCTCGTGCTATCATCGATTGGCTTTGAGGTAATCACAACATTGGTGTTTAAAAAGTATAATTTAACTCCGAGGGAATAAATAAATAGAAATTGCAATGAAATTTAACACAGGGAAACCTCAAAACGTATATTTTGTCTGCATTTTAAATGTAAACAAACAAAAACTCCAAAAAACAATAATAAAAAACAGTAAAAAGCAATAAAAAACCGGGGGGAAAAAAACAATATAAAACCGAAGAAAAAAACAAAAATTGAACAAAAACAATTTAAAAAACCCAAAAACAACAAAAAATCGAACAAAAACAATTT
>JAQIXU010000274.1:0-43686 GCA_034701245.1 Strigamia transsilvanica
CCGACAACCCACCAAAGTTTCATCGCAATCGGATGGACGGTTTGGGAGTCTATAAAGGACAGACAGACAGACAAACAAACACACACACACAGACATAAGTTTTTTTTATATATATAGATTTTCACAAAATCTCAGCAATTTTTGACAAAATTTCACAATTTCACAAAATTCCACAAAATTCCACTTAATTCCATTTTAATTCCACAAAATTCCACAAAATTCCACTTAATTCCATTTTAATTCCACAAAATTCCACAAAATTCCACAAAATTTTACAAGATTTGACGAAATTTGACATGTAAAACTTAAATATTTTTTCAGATCTTGATTAAGAAAATGGACGCTCTGGATCGGGACGTGAACGTGTTCAACAACAACATCTTAAAACTCGCCGCTCTTAAACAAGAACTGGTCGACAGGGGTCACTTCGACAGCCAGAACTTGCACGACAAGCAAGTGCGAGTGGAGAAACAATACGCCGAACTGAAAACAGTCGCCGACGAGCGGCGCAAGCGTCTCGACGAAAACCTCTCCCTCTTCAAATATCTCTACACGGTCGACGAACTCATCGAAAAGCTCGACGAACAAATCGCCGTCACCGACGTCGACGACTACGGCCAAGATCTCGAGCACGTCCAAGTACAAAAACAAATCATTCCAATCAATTTCCATTTCAAACTTCAATTTCACATTTCTTGCAGATTCTAATCACGAAATTTGAGAATTTCGCCGGCAGTTTGTCGTCGACCGAAGAACGGGTGACCAACGTCCGCGACGAGGGAAAAACATTAATCGGCAATTCGGAGCAGGTGCAACAAAAGATCGGCAAACTGAATCGCTTGTGGATGGATTTGAAGGAGCACGTGCACTTGCGCCGCGAAGCGTTGATCGGCGCCAAGCAAGTGCACACGCTCGATCGCAACGCCGACGAGACGTTGAGCTGGATCCAGGAGAAAGAGGGCTTGCTCGCCAACGACAACTACGGACACGATCTGGAAAGCATTCGCTCGCAAGTCCGCAAGCACGACGGCTTCGAGGTGACTTCATTTTCCTTTATTAAAGTCTTTCCATTCGTTAATTCTTTTTCTATTTCATTTCCCCAGCGCGATTTGGCCGCCATCAAGGACCGCGTGCAGAGCGTGGACGCCGAGGCGAATCGCTTGGCCAAGGTGTTTCCGGACGCCCGCATGCACGTGCAGTCGCGTCACGAAGAGACGGTCGAAGCCTGGAATCGCTTGCTGGACGGCTCGGCGCGCAGGAAAGATCGCCTGCACCAAGCTGAGGAATTACAAGTCTACTTTGACGAATACCGAGACCTAATGTATGTTTGCGCGCACCGAAATTTCGTTTCCGTTTCCGTTTCCGTTTCCGTTTTTATTTTCGTTTTTTGCATTTTGCAGCGCTTGGCTGAATGAAATGATGGCGAAGATCACGGCGTCGGATCTGCCGCAGGACGTGCGCGGCGCCGAAGCGCTGATATCGCGCCACCACGAGTACAAGACCGAGACCGACTCTCGACTGGACGCGTTGAGGGATTTCAACGTGCGGGGCCGGCAGCTCGTCGAGCAGAAACACTTTATGGCGCGAGAGATCCGGGACAAAATCGAACGGCTAGATGGCGCGTTGAGATGTCTGACGCTCACGTGGGAAGAGAGGCTCGCGCTGTACGAGCAGAATTTGGACGTGCAGCTTTTCAAACGCGACGTGGAGACGTTGAACTTGTGGCTGGACGGACGCTCGTCCGTGCTCGGCGGCGAGCGCGCGCAACTCGGCAATTCCATAGCCCAAGTGGAGGAACTCATCAAGAAACACGACGATTTCGAAAAGACCATCGAGGCGCAGGAGGACAAGTTTATGGCGATCAAGAGAACGACACTCGTGAGTTCGCTTCGACAGATTGTCATTATTAAATGACAAATGCAATAGTTGTACTTGTCGAGTGCAAACGATCGAAAGCCCGAAGGAATTTAGAGAAAACATGACATATCTCATTGTATTTGTCATTTAACAATCAATCAACATTGAACCTAAAAGCGATAATACGCATTTGAAATCGACATTTCTGAATCTTTTTGTTTATTCCGCAGCTCGAAAAAGCGTTTCAAACGCAGCGCAACAAAGAGGTCGAGAACCACAAAGCTGAAGCGGAGCGCCAACAGCTGGAACGCGTCAAAGAGTTGAAAAGAAGGGAACATGAACGCATCGTCAACGTAAACATAAACATAAACATAAACATAAACATAAACATAAACATACCATCCAATTCCAATTACGTTGTTTTTTTTTACTCATTATTGCACTTACAAAATTCCTTAGGAGCGCCGGAGAGAAGACCAAACGAGACGCAACGAAGAGGAAACTTCCGTCGACGTCGACGACGACGACGACGACGAGCCGGACGGGCTGCGACGCGTCGAAAGCATGCGCTTGACCGCCAAATCCACACCGACTTCGGTCGCCATCAAGCGCGCCGAGAGCATGAAACAAATCCGGCGCGCTCCGAGTTTCACGACGCGCCGACGCAGCGACCCGTCGAGCAACTTGCCGCCCGTCGAGATGCAGGGACTGCTCGAACGCAAACAGGAACTGCAGAGCGGCGGCAAACGAGCCACGATGCGCTCCTGGAAGAGCGTCTACGCCGTCATGTGCGGCCAGCTGTTGTGCTTCTTCAAGGACAAGGACGACTTCCTGGACAACAAGGCGGCCGCGCCCCCGATCAGCATCTACCGCGCCACGAGCAGCACGGCCGGCGACTACACCAAGAAGAAGTTCGCCTTCCGCCTCCGACTGGGCGACAACGCCGAGTATTTGTTCGTGGCCGACACGATGCCCATCATGCAGGAGTGGATCAACAAAATTAACTTTCACGCCAAACTGCCGCCGCGCATGCAATTGCTCAGCTACGAAGAAGCCGCCGCGACCAGTGACGTCAAACCGGTTTTGCCAACGCGTAAGAGTTAATGAAAAATGGAAAATAAGTTTCAAATGTATTGATCAATTGATCAATTGATCAATGTTTTTGGTTTAGGTGCGACTAGTAATCCTTTCGAAGAGTCGGACGAAGACGAAGAAGATGATTCCTATTCGGTGACGTCTAGTGAGGTGGCGCGGTCTGTCAGCGTCAGCGATGTCGACGATTTCGACAGGAAGGCGCGCGACAAAAAATGGGGTTTTCCCAAATTGTTTAAAAGAAATTGAGTTTATCGTTGTTGTGTGCGAGTTGAGTTGTGTGCGAGTTGAGTTGAAATAAATTGGATTTTTGACTTTTCATTCATTTCAAATGTTCAATATTATCAGTCGCACACTCGGAACCTTCACCAACCAGTGTGACCGACTGACCGGGCACCACTCAAGACCGCATCGGAGTCTGCCCTGGGACAGCTCCATGTCACCAGGTGGAGCTGTCGACCAGGAGAGGACTTTGTACCTCTCGGAGGTGGGGAGGGGACCCGGTGCCCTGCACCAAAGGACCCGAGTTCGATCGTTACGGTCAACATGCATGGTCGCACAACCATGTTCAACACCAAATAGAGTTAGAAAGAGATAAGGTGATGGAAGTGGCTCGACGACAGTCACGATGCGCCAAAACACAAAAAAGCGACGATCATTGCTGCCCTCGGGGTCTTTGATCACGTGTTCGGTGGTCGAGCGTGGATCGGGTCACTGCAAAGTGACCCAAACACTTCTGGGACGCTTCCCTAGACACACAACATAGATAAAGGCCAAAACCAATATTTGAAATGCATTCTAGTTGATTATTTACCCATTAGTGAGTGTGTCTACTGTCCAGCATCCTCTGGTGTGCGAATCCCACTCACACCAGTACGGGAAGTTTTGTATTCTAGCGGACTTTGGCCGCAATCACCATTACAAAATGGTGCAGTTCCATCCCAATGACAATCTGCAGCCACTTCATTACAGCTTCATGTATGGAAACCTGCGCATTAGGACTCACTTGTCAGCTATAGTTACTGAGTTTTAGTTCGAATACCTGAAGTACTGTGACCGTCTGCGGCCCAGACGGCAACAGATGGCGCTGCAATTGGCGGGGCCACGGATAGGGACGATTAGTCCGTGTTCTCTCCTAACTTGATGTAACCCAATCAGAAGTAAAAGGTTAATTTTAACATTCTACAAAACTTTATTTGACTCATTTTCGACCTGCAAGAAGCCAGGATCCAGTTTCTTGCCTTACAGACTTTTGTCTCATTTTTGTGTTGTTGCAAGATTTTTGTCTCTGCAGTTTAATTTGTTTTGGAAATATTTATACTGACCAGATATGATTTCAGATAAGTTTATAGGTTGATTATGTAGGAAATAGATAAAGCTTTCATAATTTAATTGTTAGCAGTTTCTATTCTGTCCTGTTTTGTTGCTAGTATTCACAAAAGTCGAGCGATGGATTAAAAAATGTACAAAACAAGTTTTACAAATTTAATTTATATATTTGTTGTTGTTGATATATTTCAATTTGTATTTATTTATTGATTTATTCATGGGAAAGCCTCAAATGATAAGGAAAAGATGGAAACAACAACAGAAAAGAGCGCGCTAGAATGCCGCAACAAACCGGAAACGGAAACAACCGATGCGCTTTCGGTGTCTTGCAGCGACATCGCGCCTTTCAAATTGTCGGCGGCGGCGATGATGGGGTAGGAAACAGCTATTGCTTCCCAACGCCGTTTAAAACGAGCATTAAAGCGTTGCACGACGTCGTTGTTTTTCGTCCACGATCCAAACCGGCCACGGAACCAAACATTATAGCAGACGACGGCTTTGCCGCTTTTTGTCGGTCGGTGGCGCCAAGTACATCCGCTTCAGCCATTAACAAAATGAAACTATAACATTTTAACTCCAGCTACTTTAAATCGAAATCATGGACGGTTTAGGCGGCTCTACATTGAGTGGTAAATTTTTATATCAAACAGGAAATTTTTATTTTACTTTCTATCTACTTTTTCCAAGGTTCGAGCAGTAGCGGGAGCAGCAGCGAAGACGAAGCGAGCGCGAATGCAAAATCATTTTATTCGTCACCCTCATCCGCTGCGAGCAAACGCAAACGATCGCGCTCGAGATCACGAACGAGCAGCGAAGAATCGGTCGAAGAATCCGTCGAGGAAAGTGCAAAAAGCGACGACAAAAACAACACGAGCAACACGAATAAGAAGAAAATGGTCGTGTCAACGGTGGCGCAAAGATTGATGGTAAAAATGATGAAAAATCAACAAAAATCAATAAAAAATGATGTGAAATGAATTGTAATTGATTTTTAATGAATTTCAGCAAAGCATGGGGTATAAAGAAGGGACTGGGTTAGGTAAAAACAACCAAGGACGAGTGGAGATCATCGAGGCGTCGAAACAGAGAGGGCGACGCGGTTTCGGGCTCCATTTGACCGGTCTCGATCCCAGTGGCGACATCGACTGGAAAAAAGAAAATGTATTGAGTGAAATTGCTTTTTAATTGGTTGTTTTGTGTTGTGATTTATTGTTTTTGTGTAGGTGAGTTTGGTGGAGAATGTGGAATGGATGGAAGAGTGTTTGTTGGATCCGCCAACCATGTCTGAGATGAGAACGTGGACGAAGGAAGGACGGGTTGGATGTTGTTGAATTTGTTTTTCGAATAAGTTGGTTGATTCATTTTTGTGTTTTTCTAGAAAAAATTGATACTTGATGACGAAGCAGAGTTTTGCAACGAGAAAATTCTTCGAGAACTTTTGGCTTTGAAAGTAAATAAAGAGTTGAAAGCATTTTGGAAATTCAATGAAAGTTGATTAAAAACTCCATAAAAATTCATTGAAAATTCATTGAAAATTCATTGAAAATTCATTGAAAATTCATTGAAAATTCATTAAAAATTCATTGAAAATTCATTGAAAATTCGATGAAAACTTGATGTAATTTCGTTTCAGACCGTTTTTGATTCATTGGAACCAGAAGAGCTTCGCCGAGCCAGGACTCGCTGCAATCCGTACGAAATTATCCGCGGAGTCATTTTTCTAAACCGGTAAACCGAATTTGCCGTCGAAGTTTGTTTTTATTTCATTTGTTTATTATTACTGATGCAGGGCAGCCATGAAGATGGCCAACATGGACTACATGTTCGAGAACATGTTCACGAACCCACTTACTGAAACCGGAGTGAGTTATTAAATTAATTGGGACTGTGCAACTAAATGAAATGAAATTGAAGGGACCAGCGGTCGGAGCCAACGAGCTGCTCTACTTCGCCGACATTTGCGCCGGCCCGGGCGGTTTTTCCGAATACGTTCTTTGGCGCAAGAAATGGGAGGCCAAAGGTTTTGGTTTCACGCTCAAAGGACCCAACGATTTCAAACTGGACGACTTTTTCGCCGGACCACCGGAATCTTTCGAACCGTACTACGGTCGACTAATTTGCAAACGAGAAATGACGAATGAAAACGAAAACTAAACGAACGAATGCGTTTTTTAGGTGTGAACGGCGTGAACGGAGACGGAAACATTTTTTCGCCCGAAAACTTGAGAGAATTCCGTCGTTTTGTGCTCGCCAACACTGACAACAAGGGCGTCCATTTCGTCATGGCCGACGGAGTAAACGAAATTTTCATTCAATTTCCAATTTCTAATTTTTAATTATTATTTTTTTTGTTTAATTTCAGGGCTTTTCCGTCGAAGGTCAAGAGAACATTCAGGAGATTTTATCGAAGCAGTTGTACCTGTGCCAGTTTTATTGCGCGTTAAGCATTCTTAGGCCGGGTAAATTTGTTTTTAATTAAATTAGACGTTTAATTTAATTTAATTTAATTTAATTTAATTTAAAATTGGAATTAGGCGGCCATTTTGTGTGTAAATTGTTCGATTTGTTCACCCCGTTCAGCGTGGGACTGATTTATCTGTTGTACAGGGTGTTCAAGAGGGTTTGCATTGCCAAACCCAACACCAGTCGTCCCGCAAATTCTGAAAGGTGACTTATTTTATAATTTCGAATGTTTTCGAATTTTTTTCGATTTTTTTCGATTTTTTTTCTAATTGTCTAATTTATTACAATTTCAGGTACGTAGTTTGTAAATGGCGACGTCCGAACACGCGCGACGTGGAGGATTATTTATTTGAAACGAATTGTCGCCTCCAACAGCTCAATCAGCTCAAAAGTTGTTCGGGCACCGATGCCGACGACATAGTCCAAGTCGTGCCTTTAAACATCCTCAAGGACGACGTTGAGTTTTACAATTACATCGTCAGCTCAAACGAGACGTGAGCAATCACCACGCGGCGAAATCTCATTGAAATCCCTAAAACCGATTCGCATTTCTTCCAAACAGCCTCGGTCACATCCAGTGCATTCACTTGGCGAAAATCCAAGCGTTCTGCCGCAACAGCGAACTACAGGAGGAGCGCCAGTCCGACATCAGAAAGGAATGCCTGCAACTGTGGAATGTAAACAAATCTAGCGTCGCTTTTCATCGATTGACGAAAATGATTCGATTCTCAGTGTCTGTTAACGTTAGGTCCCGGACAAAGTGAGGTCGGCGCCGACCAGACCCGAACCGAGTGCAAAATTCGCCGAATTTTTCCTTGTCGGTTTCTCTCAAATCCTTTAAATCGAAGAATTTAAATGTGAATTTGCATATTCTAGACGGAAGACACGAACTACTTGACTTATTTGGCCGAACCGCTCGACAGGAAGAAGCTGGACAGCATCAAGAGCATCTACGATTACCGCGCCGTCGTGTCCAGCGTGGACAAACAAAACCAAGCGGACCGCTGCTTTCTCTTGGGTTTAGGGGTGAATAAAACAAACAAGCAAAATAAAAGCAGAATCGATTTCACTTTGTTCCATTCGTTTAAAGAGGATGCACGTGTTTCGGTGGGACGGCACGGAGAAGAGCTCGTGGAAGACGCTCGTCGGCCTGACGGTCGAGCTGCCGCGCGACACGTTGCTCTACGTCGAAATCGTTCACGAACTGAAAGGCGAAGTACGCCAAATCTATTCTCATTAGTCATTAGTCATTAGTCATTTGAAATCTAACTAACACTAAGTGTAATTACAAAAGGGAAAAGGACAGCGGAAAGTCGCCTGCTTGCACATAGTGGACGCTCTGGTGCTGGGAGGACGAGACATTCGCCACGAACATTACATGGAGAGGTAAAACGAAGAATCTCGAGTGTTTGAATAAGTTTTCTGATTTGATTTCAATTTCAATTTCAGGATGAACAAGGCGCAGAAACTGGCCAAAGCCGTCAACAAATCGAGTCGGTCCGACCTGACGGCGCTGCGGGTGAAACAAGTGTTTCGATTCGAGGCGATGGAAGAGATATTTGACAAATTGGACTTCAGGATATTCAAGGGCAGCGCGGGCGGCAAACGACTTTGCTACTGCAACCAACAGGACGACAAATATTTCCTACCGCACGGCATTCTATTTTTCAAAACAGTCAAAGGTAACTCATCCAATCAAATCGTTTTGAAGATATCAAAGATATCAAAATTTGCACAAATAAAACAAATTTGCCCAGAAAAATTAAAAACTTGAGTGAAATATCAAAATTGCCTTCAAAAATCACAAAATCAAACGCGAAAAATCCAAAAAATAGTCAAAATCTCGTCAAAAAAAATCAAATTCTTGCACAAAATATCAAAAATCGCATTCAAAACCCCCGGCATAGTCGTAGTCGTAGTCGTATTCATTTCTTTTTCGTCAGATCCGTGGACAATGAGCATCAGCCGGAGTACGGGAAACAAATACTTGTTTAATACTCGAACGGGGGAGTCGCGATTCGACACGCCTAAAGACGCCATCGCCACATTCAAGTAATTGATTTCTTCGTGAATAATTGTAAATAGCGGAATGTTGATTAATAATGATTATGTTTTTTCTTTTTCTAGGGATACTTTTTCGTCGCGTTTGCTGTGGACGTGGGAGCCTGGAGTCAAGATCCACGAAGCGCACACCGAAGCGTTGGAGGACCGAGTTCATCGCCACGTCATTTTAGATAAAATCAAATGTCATTTAGAACAGTTTAGATGATTTTTAAACAAAACTCAACGTCGTGTCGATCGTAATTTAATCAAATAAATAGCAATTTTAAACAAACGTTTCGCTTCTTCCGAGTTCCGACTCGCTAATTCATTTTCCCCACTTGCCACTAGATGGCAATCTAAGAGAACAAACATGGAGGCCGATGTTGACACTGTTTTGAAATACGTGCGAGAAGATTTGCGAATTTGCGACGGCAACTTGATGCCACATCGCACGGACCACACGGTCGTAACGGCGATGGTAAGCGGAATGTTTTACGCGCCCAATTCAATTCAATTCGATTCGATTCGATTCAATTCAGGTGCACGAAGATTGGCTCAACGAGTTGCTGAGGGAGTCGAAAATTCCGGACACATTTCCGAGCGAGAATTCCGAGTTAAAAGCGTGCAAATGCATCTCGATTCAGGTGTTGAGCAAAGGAAACGGCACCGTCAGCATGTAAGAACTAACGAAGTTGTTTCGGTGCGTCCGCTGTCTGTCTAATCTTTTGAATTCTTGAGGTTTAAGAAGTTTCATCGCCCGTTGACGGTGCAGCCGCGGAATGAGGATTTAGATTTGGATTATTCCAACTTGATCCATTACGTGACGGAAACGAATTTTAAAAACCTCTGGAAAGATGTTGCGAAAAAGTACAACAGGAGCGCGCTTCACGAGCGCAGAGATGACGTTGGTTTCCATTCGAATTGTTGTTGTTGTTGTTATTTTCGATTGTTTGATTATGATGATTAATGACGCTAATTGGTTTTTCGTTCAGAAACAAACACTCGACGATGCACTTCGAGAAGGGCTGCTACGGATTTACGCGTGTCCGTTGATCGATGGCCAACGAAACACTCAGTTCGACCAACGAGGTTAATCCCAAAGTGAATGTGAAATGTGAATGCGATGTACCAATCGAAATATCACAATATTTTGAGCATTTTTCGGCTCTTTCGTGAAGTTTCGGTTTTATCCAAATCGAAATCGAGAAAATCTAAAAAATGGCCAAAACGTAACCAAATGACAAAAACGTCACCAAAAAGCTAAAAAAATAACACAAATTCGGCTATTTGGTGTCTTTTTATCATTTTTCAGCTCTTTGGTGACGTTTCAGTTACGTTTTGGGCATTTTTTAGATTTCCATTTGGAAAAACTGTCTAAAATGTGACCGAAACGTTACCAAACAGCTGAAAAATGCCCAAAACATTGCGAGTTTGCAGTTTTGTGCGAGATATGACAATATATTGCAATATCGCACGAACGTTTTGGTCGTTTTTCAGCTGTTTGGTGACGTTTTGGTCACGTTTTGGGCTCTTTTCTGCACAAAATGTCACCAAAAAGCAGTGTTGCTATTTTTGCGGTACTGCGATATCCAATTGCGATATCATGTTGTTATACTAAAAATGTAATATTGCAATTTCCCACTTTTCTTCGGATGAATGCATTTGCTAATGAAAACTATTCAATTTCCCTAGGAAGCAAACACGGAAACATCCTGAAAGCGCACTGCATCATCGAACTGAACCGCGCATTCTACATCCTCAACGAGCACATCGCGCACACCCTCCACGACTGCATCACATTCAGCCCCGCACTCTTCAACTCCTCCTTCTCCAAGCCCCTTTTCGTCATCTACCAACTCCTCCAAGTGATGCGCGACCTGCACGACCGCGGCACCTTCCTCGGCGACCTCTCGCTCACCAACGTCTACCTCGACCAGAACCTCTGGGTGTTCGTGCGCCCGTGCATCCACGACGCGCTCGTGCGCGAAACCAAAAGCGACAAACCCACCAAGCGACCAACCAGCACGTCGACCGCGTCGGCGCTTCCCAGCCCCAGCCCCATCCCCAGCCCTCCCAGCTGCGGCCGCCTGAGCGCTCTAGTGGACGACTGGGTCCAGGGCAAGACGACCAACCTCGACTACCTGATGGAGCTGAACCGGCTGGCCGGACGGCGCATGGGCGACGCCGACCACCACCCGGTGCTGCCGTGGGTGATGGACCTGTCGTGCGCGCACGGCGGCTGGCGGGACCTGACCAAGTCCAAGTACCGGCTCAACAAGGGCGACAAGCAGCTCGACCTCACCTACGAGACTCTGGCGGCCGACGACGACGATTCGTCGCACGTGGCGCACCACGTGTCCGACGTGCTCACCGACATCACCTACTACGTGTACATGGCGCGACGGACGGCGCGCGCCGTGCTCTGTCGGCACGTGCGCCCCAACTGGGTGCCGGCCGAGTATCCGTCGAGCATTCAGCGGATGCAGCAGTGGACGCCCGACGAGTGCATTCCGCAGTTCTATACCGACCCGCGGGTGTTTGAGTCGACTCACGACGACCTGCCAGACCTGGAGGTGCCGGCCTGGGCCGAGAACGCGCTCGATTTTGTGCACAAACACCGGGCGGCGCTCGAGAGCGATTACGTGTCCGAGCGGCTCAACACTTGGATCGATTTGACGTTCGGATATCGGGTGAATTGAATTGAATTCAACTGAATAAAAGTGAATATGAATGCGATATGGCAATCATATACACTTGGCAGCAACGTCGCAATGTTTTGGGTATTTTTCGGCTCTTTTCTGACGTTTCGGTCATTGAAATCTAAAAATTACCAAAAACGTCAGCAAAAAGCTGAAAAATAATACACATTCGGCTTTTTGTGACGTTTTTGTAATTTTTTCCATTCGGAAAAATTGTACAAAACGTGACCGAAAGTTTATGAAAGAGCTGAAATTTGCCCAAAACATTGGGATTTGCAGTTTTGTGCGATATAACGATATGGAGATATTGCAAGATATTGCAATATATCGCAATATCGCGCAAACCTTCAAAACCGCAACATTTTGGTTGTTTTTCAGCTGTATGGAGACATTTTGGTGACGTTTGGAGCTCTTTTCTGCACAAAATGTCACCAAAACGTCACCAAAAAGCAATACATCGCGTGCGATATCCAATTGCGATATCCAATTGCGATATCATGTTGCGATATTAACAATTAAATATTGCAATATCGCACGGGCGTATGAATTACGCATTCATTGATTGGCTTTTGATTGCAGCTGACCGGAACTGCAGCCGTCAAGTCGAAGAACGTTTTTCTCAATTTGGTCGATCAACACACGCACCTGTCCAACTGCGGAGTCAATCAAATATTCACGCAGCCGCATCCGCAGCGCCTGAACCTCGCACTTTTCAAGACGCCGCCAAAGTTGAAACATTTTCACAAGGTTCGCAACTCGCCCACCTTCTGTTTCTTTCGTCTAATTTTGTTTTTGCTATCACTAGGACTCTAGACGAAAGGAAAAACTCACGGACGAAGGGAGTAACGTACGAAATAAGAAAAATAAGAAAAATAAGAAAAATAAGAAATGAAATGAAATGAAATTGTGTATTAGAAGGAGAAGGAGAAGGAGAACGAGACGAGCGACGAGCCCAAGAGGCACAAATCAATCAGTGCTAGGTCACGGAGCCAGCTTTCGTCCTCCGAACAAACCATTTATCTACCCAAGGACTACAACCCGTTGGCCGCACTCAATCAGCTCGAAGCCACTTACAACATGACCGCAAAGTGCACTTTTCAAGTTCCTTTAGTTCGAGATGCTGAGCATGTGAGTTGAATGATGCAAAACGAATGAATTTCTGCGCGTACAAATAGATGATTTTGTGCGTATACATTTTGTGTGTACATGTTTACAAATTTTAACATTTTTCATGAAATTTTAACATTTTTCATGTAATTTTGCAATTTTTTATGAAATTTTCCAACTTTTCTTGAAATTTTCCAACGTTTCATGAAATTTTCCAACGTTTCATGAAATTTTCCAACTTTTCATGAAATTTTCCAACTTTTCATGAAATTTTCCAATTTCTAACACAATTTATTGGGATTATTGTTTAGCATTTACTAATCGCTTTCGTTAATTTCGTTTAGAACGCGACTGGCAACATCTTACACCAACGCAAAATCCGAGACTTATTGAGCCTGGGCTGCCTGATCGTCGAGTTGTTCCTCCCGTCCCGCTTCCGCCTCCTCGGCTCGCAGACCGAACTCGAAGAACGCTTCGAACTACTGCGCCGAATCCTCAAAATCGACTCCTTCGAACTACCCCGATGCGTGAAATCAGTCGTGCGTCTCCTCCTCCACCTCCACCTCCACCCGAACTCCTCCGACCCCCCGTCCCTTCCCCTCCGCCACTCACCCATCACCGACTTCGGCCTCCCGCCCCCTTCTCCCCACCAACTCCTCCAACCCCTCGTCAAACTCTTCGCGTTCCCCGCCTACTTCAAACGCATCTACGCCTTCCTCAGCCAAATCACACTCAACTCCAGCACCGACGACCAACAGACGGTGGCGACGGCGCGCCGCCTGGTGCACATGATGCCGCAACTCAGTCGCGAGGGCATCGACATCGTCATCCCCTACTTGCAGGACATGTTCGCCGACGAGCGCACCGACGTGCTCGCCGCCTGCTGCCTGTTCGAGCCGCTCGCGCAGGCGCTGGGACCCGCGCGCACCAAGAAACAGCTGCTCACCTACCTCGTGCCCATCTACGACCGCGACACCTTCACGCCCGGCTGTCTTCGGCTGTTCCAGCGCAGTTTCCTGCTCCAACTCATGGTGCGGCTGGGCGTGCGCACCTTCCTCTCGCACTTTGTCACGCGCCTCATCGAAGCCGTCGGCGGGTTCAAGGACTACGACAAGGGACGGGGTGGTGGGAACGGTTTCCGGCGCAAGGCGTCGCATTTGCACTCGCCCGAACTCGAGGCGATGCACGACGAAAGCGTGACCGTGCTGTCGCCGTTCGACGACCACGTCGAGAAAACGGAGCCCGCCGACGACGGTGACTACGAGCCGGAGCCGGAGATGTTTCTGTTCGACCCCGTGCCCGAAGACGTGAACGCGGACCAGTCGTCGGAGAGCGAGAACACGTCGCTCGAGGACGAGGCGACTGTCAACGACGAGGCGGAGGCGGAGGCGGAGGCGCCGCCGCCGCCGCCGCCGCTGCCGCTGTTGGATTGTTTCGGCGAAAATTCGTCTTCTTCGCTTTGTTTCACGTCCGATGAGATTAACGTGTCGGATGTGGCGACGGAGAACGTGGACTGGTTGAGTCACCGGCTCGGGCCCGTTCTGACGGCCAAGTACCTTTCGCGCAATCTGCTGCGCATGTTGAGTCTGTGTTACCACGGAGGCGAACAACTGGTGTTTGTGGAGTGCGATAAGGACGTGGACGGCGACGGCGACGGCGACGGGGCGGGGATCTGCAATAAGAAAGTGGCCGGCGACACCAATGTGGCCAACGTGCTGCTCTGCCTGTCTAATATCGCCGTTTTGTATGGCGAGCAATTCATTCTCGTTCAATACTTGTCGCACATCGTAGATTTGGTGATTTTTTCTTGACTTTTCTTGATTTTTCTTGATTTTTCTTGATTTTTCTTGATTTTTCTTGATTTTTCTTGATTTTTCTTGATTTTTCTAAATGTTTCTTGATTATTAGTGATTTTTCTCGATTTTTCTTGATTTTACTTGATTATTAGTGATTTTTCTCGATTTTTCTTGATTTTACTTGATTTTTCTTGATTTTACTTGATTTTTCTTGATTTATCACGATTTTTCTTGATTTATCACGATTTTTCTTGATTTATCACGATTTTTCTTGATTTGTAATGAATTAATCGTTAATTTTGTTCCAATAGGTTTCGTGCTGCGCGAAACGGTTGACGGTGAACTTAGAAGCGGGCGTGATCGGCTCGATGATGCTTCTCAAGCACATCGTCCCGTTCGTGTCGGACGCCGCGCTCATGGACAACCTGCAGGACGTGCTCATCCGCGACATCCTCTACCCAGCCGTGCAGCTCATTTCATCGTGCCGCTTATCATTCCCGAACGGCGCTCAAGCGCGTCGCGTGATCGCCTTCAAACTCGTCGACGTGCTGCACCTCATCGGTCTTCGCCTGGGCTTCGAAATGACCAGAAAACACCTGACGCCCATCCTCAGACGCTTCTTCAAGTCTTTCGACCACATTCCCAACGACGACGAAAACTCGCTCGCGCTCCACGAACGCACGCAGACCTTCGACGCCGAAATGGCGTACGTGTCGTACATTCCGTTCTGCAAACTAGCCGGAGAGTAAGAAATACAAAGAACTGAATTGAATTGAATCGAATATTCATTTTCGAGTTAATTTCTGCAGCATCCACATGGAGAAATGTCTGGAGAACGACGCGCTCATCCGTCACTTGTGCACGTGCCACGACAGGGAGCTGCTGCAGATCGAAACGAGCAAGAACGACGATCGCAGCGTTTCGCCCTCGTCTAAATACCCGAATTACGCCGAAGAGGAGCCCATAGTGAGCGGCACTTTCGGTAAAAATGTGGCCATGGTCGGCAACCGCATCGACATTCGCGTGCACGAGGAAAAGCAGAACCGCGCGCCGGAAGTGCGCAACAAATCGGGCAAAAACACCAACAACAACAACAACAAAATGCACAACAACAACGCGCGCCACTTGCGCGGCAGTTGGCTGGCGTACTGGGAGCACGAAATCGGTTAAACAAAGAATTAATTCAATAGTGGCGAATTTGAAATTTTGAAATTTTGAATTTTTGAATGAAATTGCAGGCCAACACGAGAAGGACGTCGAGTTCAACTTCAAGCAGATCAAACTGCAGACTTTCGGCGGGCACACGGCGAACGTGCGCTCCGTGTGCTGCCTGGACAACGAGATCTCGTTCATGACGGGCAGCAAGGACAAGAGCGTGAAGCTGTGGTCGCTGCGCAGCCACGGCGACGGCTCGGGCCGCTCGAGCTGCCAGTGGACGTATCGGAAGCACAAGAAGAGCGTGTTCGCCGTCGCGTTCCTCGACTCGCTGCGCAGGGTGGTGTCGTGCGACGGCACGGTGCACCTGTGGGACCCGTTCGTCGGCGCCCCGCTGCGCCAGATGGAGCCGGTGCGCAACAGCTGCGTGTCGGTGCTCGCGTGCCTGCCGTCGCCCAGCTCGGTGCTCGTCACGGCGGCCAGCGACTCGAACCTGCGCTTTTTCGACGTGCGCTCCATGAGATACATTCACGAGTACAAAGTGAGCGTCGCTCCCGCAGGTGAATTTTCAAGAAAAATGAAAAAAAAGTGAAAAGTTGATTTTCCATTCTGACGTTATGAAAAATCAACGGTTTTAGCCCAAAAACTGATCTTTGACCAAAACAATCAACATTTTAGGCCAAGAATCAACGTTTTTACACCAAGATTCGGTGCCTTTAGCCCAGAACTTGATCTTTTTTACCAAAAAAATCGACATTTTAGACTGAAAATCGACGTTGTACACAAAAATAAAAGTTTTTAGCCCAGAAATTGATATTTCTGACCAAAGAAATCGACATTTTGAACTGAAAATCTACGTTGTATACAAAAATCATGGTTTTCATTCCCCAAATCAACTTTTACGGGCCAATAATTGTCGTTGGAACAGAAATGACGTTTTTTGGTCTAAAAATGTCGACGGTATTGCCCGATCTGGCCATTGGCATTTTGTCAATTGCCGGTTGGATTCGGAGAAAGAGAGGCGTTTCACTTTTCGTGCCGTTCGGGCCAATTTGGCGTACCGCGCCTCTAGAAGTTTTACTTGAAAAACGAAAAAACGATTGTGAAAATGTTATCTTACTTGCAGGCTTGATTCGATGCGTGTCCGTCAGTCCCGATGGTCACTGGCTGTGCGTGGGCCACTCGTCCGGCGTGATCTCCATTCTGGACGTGCGCACGGGCCTCATTTCGGCCATCTGGAAGGGCCACGAGGGCGAGATATTGAAAGTGCGGTCGCATCCAACTGCTCAAACTCAAAGTTTAATTTAAACTTAATTTCAAATTGAACAGATTAGGGCGTACAATAAAAACACGTTCGTCACGTCGTCGCTCGACCAGCACGTGTCCGTGTGGAACGCGGACGACGGCAAGTTGCAGCACAATCTGCGCGGCCCGACGGAACCCGTGCACTGCTTCGACTTCTACAGGAACGAGATGGTGTCGGCGTCGACGGCCAATCGAATCGGCGTTCACACGGCCATCGACAACCAAGTACGAATTGAATTGAATTGTGCGTAAATGTTGCCTATACAAGTATTCGTTGCAGGCGTCGTTTTCGAGCACTCGACTCAGATCGGACACTTTCCGCGGCATGATTTCCGCACTCGCAATTCTTCCGCTCAACCGCCTTTTACTTTTGGGCGCCGATAATGGCAACATTTCTCTGTTATGTTAAAATGTACCTTTATTACAAGTACAATAAATATATTTAACGTCAGTGGTGTGCTTTATTTAATTACGGTAACAAATCTGTGATCATTTAAAAGCTTGATCCATTTGTTCCTTCGCTGACTGTGAGTTATGAGTGATGCGCAGCTTTCATTCGTTTCGTAAACTTCACTTCGCTCTGCTGACTTTATATTTACTGTACGTGAGAGAAACCACGGTTGCTGTCTAGTGGATTCCGCGGGAACTACTGTATACAAGTCTGTAGGAAAATTCGTGAATGGGAACAGCGTATTCTCCATAGAATTCACTGCGGTTTAAATCGAATTTGTTTCTTTGGTTTGATATCTTATGTATGAATGTTCGTGCATTGAAAATAAACGGAATAATGGTGACAAATCTAAGTTTTATTCGAGTTACACCAAACTCTCGATATTTCCAAACTTTTTGGCCGAAACTCGAAACTGTTAGGCCGTAAATCAAAATTTAGCCATAATGGCACAAGGCCGTTATGGCGAAATGCCGTGTAAAGAGCGGCCGTAAATCGAGGGTTAGGTGTATTCTAATTTAAATGGTAGGAAATATGGTTGCCATCTATCGGATTTTGCGTGACCTTTACACTTTAGACTTATTGATACGGGATATGTAAATTGGATTTACGATTGATTGTTTAACCGAGGCCTAGCACTCAATAAATAACATATCTTTTGCAAATATTTTGGGGCTCTGCCCTTCTCACATCTTTTTTTGGGGCCATAGTATAAAAAGTTTTTGTAAACATTAGTCCAAGCATAACAGTAGGGGGAAATGTTTGCGATATGAGAAAATATTCAATCACAAAATTGTAGAGCATGGTTTGTTTGCTAGGAAAAAGTTGCTTTTACCAGATTTTAACTTTATTTGTTGGCTTGAAAAATTAACTTCAAAAATGTATTGCAGTGCAGCAAGGCAATGAGTGCAAAAATAAAAAAAGTACGGTAACTCTGAAAACATGCCAAGCAAGTAGTAAATAGAGTAGTAATGGATCCTTGAACAATATCTCATCTCAGTATTGCGCCTAATAATACCAAGGATATATCCTTGCTACAACTCCAGGCGTCAATGAACACAGCAGTGCCGCCTGTTGCACAAAAATTCCGCAAGGTCAGAGCCACTTGTTTGGTCAGATCACGGATAGGAACGTTGCGAGCCAAAGGAATCAGAAGGTGACAAAAAGGTAAGGCACCATTAAACTAATGCAAACAAAGATTGTTACAAACAATAGAAAGGAACGCACAATTTGCGGATCATGACACAGTTCTTTTCCATACCGCATATGGGCAGAGGATGGGGAAACCCCAGTTTACTTTTTCTTAGAAAGAAATGTTTTTCGGTTATTTTTGTACTGCGCATTAAATGTGAAATTCACAAACTTGTTTTTTTTCGCCTCAGGGTTGTGAGCAGCACTGGACCCATCTTGATCTTGATACATTTGTTGGGTAGGTGAAAATTATTACAATTACCATTACAACACTGTTAGGGGAGAACTTCATGGTGCTGGTTGCTCACAGACTTAAATAAACACCACTCAGATTATACTTCCAAAATCTCGGTTTTCCAAAACGAAATAAGAAGTTTCTGGGACGAGATCTCAAACGAGACTGAGAAAAAAAAATCGAGATTTTTGATTAATTGGCTGATTGTGCAAAAAAACAAACTTATTTTTAATTTTATAGCTTTCTTCTTATACTTTCATACTTCGAATTTATCAATTACCAATTGTCTCAAAAATCTGAGAGAGAGGAATACACACACGAGAAACACGTTAAATTTTTGAGAAAAAGAAATCAATTTAAATTTTAAATTCAACGAATTTCTTAGATTTTTTATAATCTCGGAAAATCTCGTTTTTGATTCTTTCTTTGCTGAGACCAAGATTCCGAGACTCAAAAATGGACCGAGATGTACGAGACCGAGATTACGAGTCGAGCGAGATCTGGAAGTATTCACTCAGATGCACTGTTTAGCTTTTGTTCATTGTGCCTGTAATACCTTGTTCGCACCAGACAATTTGAGCTAGCCTAATGTTTGAATCTAGTTCTGAATATTGCAACGAATGCAGCTAGCCCAAAATTATCTGGTTTAAAAATATTTAAACTAGTTAACTGCCAAAGCTAGCCCAGATCACTTCTCACAATTCTGCATGCATGGTCAGTTGATTGTCTTATTGGCTCCCCACAATTTCATGCACGTGGTCAGTGGATTGTCTATTGGCTACAAGCTAGTCTGGATATGTGGTTTCTTTAATTTTTGGTGCGAACAAATCAGCCGAATCATTTTGTAGGCTAAATCACCCAGAACTAGATTTAAACTAAAGGCCAGCCCAAAGTTTTTGGTCCCAAAGGACGGCAAAACCACCACTTCCATGGGAACCAGGCCTTCATGTCTGCCCACCATGCCAGTCAGGTTCCTGAAGCCCCCTTCCTGTTGGCCCTTTCCTTTGCCTCTGATTCATTTACAATACATTACAACTTAGGAAATTCCCATCTTTTTCAGTGTGAATTCTTCAAACAGCTTGGAGTCTAGACGTAACAAACACATCCAAATCCAAAGGTGTTTGAAAGTATCAAACATATTGAGGTTTGATACTTTCAAACATCTTTGGATTTGGATGGGTATGATTGTTATTCCAACACCACCTGGTAATTGTACGTCAAACAATTGTTCAGTTCAGTTGTATTGTGGATTAGAAGATGACTGTGCTGCATTGGATGATTTGTGTACATGTCGTCGCATTGAACCTTCCACCAGCTCACAAGTCAGTTGTGTGCAGTAAATGGTCTGCTCAACCATTTTCCTTTGAATATGTGGACCGACAGGATTATCAACAAGTTAACTTATAATCAATGGACTGAATAGCACATCATCATTAGTTCCAAGAATTAGATTTCAGTTTTAATAAATTAGCTCAAAGACCCAAGTTACTAGATGGCATTGATGAATTAATTAAGTATGATCTCAGTCACAACAATATCCGCACCATTTCAAGAAGTGATTTCAACAAAACATTCAAACTAGAGCAACTCAAGCTATCGCATAATAAATTGAGTTTATTACCACAAGATTTGTTGCTGGATTTAAGAGAATTACAAGTACTAGACTTATCCTACAACTCCATATCGTCTACATTCGACACATTCTTGCATGGAAACCTATTTTTGAGAAAATATGACATAAGCGGACATAAATTTAGATACTAGTACTTTAAAACAACTGCTAGTGATGAGGCTTGAATCGAATAATATAACTCCTGTTATTTTTAATGGCCTGACTTATTTCACATTCCATTCATGTGTGACTGCAGGTTAAACAGATTCATTAAGTATCTGCACAATGAGTATGCAAAATTCACTTTTTGTACTCAAAATAACTTTTGTTCCCACTCATCTGAAATGAACGATACATCTCTGAAAACAATAGAGAATAATTTATTTTGTGAATATCCAACCAACTGTTCATCTGGATGTTACTGTAGTTTTGATGATATTGAAATCTTTTCGTACATGTTGACTATATGCAGTAATTCCAATATAACTCATTTCCCACAAATACATTTGTTTGGTACATCGATTGCTATTCAGCTGAATATAAGCCGCAATAAAATTTCCTCATTACCAGAAAAACATGAACCAATATGGTCTCAAATAACAAGCTTAGACCTCTCTTACAACCAGTTAAAATCACTAAAAAGCATACCCCTATTAACACACTTGACTACTATTAACTTAAATGACAACTTCCTTACTGAATTTGATGCGACAATTCTGAGTTTTTATAATATGTCTGAAATCAGATTAGCAAATAACCCGTGGAAATGTGACTGCGAAATGAGCAAACTTGTAGTAAAAATACAAAAATACAAATGGTTTTGTGTAAAAGAAATGACAAAGTATAATGTCACAGACATTGACCCAATTTGTAAAAAATTCAATTTTTTGTGGCTTTTATTACCGATCATAACGCTTGTAATTTTGCTGAGTGCTATTGTCGTATTCTTCAACAAGTACAGGTCAGAAATTGTGTACTACATGTTTTCGAAAGGAATACGTAAGAAGTTTGTGTCCGAGGAAGATATCAATGCCGACAAAGTGTACGACGCATTCGTATCGTACAGTAATGAGGACGAAGATTGGATCATGGACTTTCTCGTCCCGGGTCTGGAAACAGGCGTTCCGTCGTACAAACTGTGTCTACACAACCGAGACTGGCAAGCTGGCGAATTCATAACTGATCAAATAGTCAAATCGGTTGAAAGCAGCAGACGGACCATCATAGTGTTGACTGACGATTATCTAAATAGCCTATGGAGTCGGTTGGAGTTCGACATAGCTTATTAACAAGCGATGTCGAACTCCAACCGACTCCATAAGATCAATTTCGACGTGTGATCGCAGTTGTGCCAAATCAAGTTCCTGACCTGTCCAAGGTCGACCAGGAATTCAAATCATCTATAACGCTGATCTCTAAATTACGTAAGAAGAGATGTTGTGAGGATATAACTCGAAATGTATTAATTTATATTGTATTGCAAATTCGAATTATCTATTATTGTTTACCTCATTATATTATGTTACTGTCGGGTTTCCTTATTTGTTTTGTCAAGCCTGTAGTTTGTTTGTCTGTACTGAACTACTATAGTTATTGTTTTCAGTTCTTCTTTTTATCACTAGAGTGTGTGATGCACTTTTGGGTTGGAGCATACAGTGGAACCTCGCATAACGAGCACCTCGCACAACAAGTAATTCGCATAACGAGCAATAAAATTTTTAAAAAAATGACTCGCTTAATGAGCAACGTTTCGCAAAGCAAGTGACGTTCTAAACACAGACTGAAGCAGGGGAATCCCCCTATTGTTTCGCTTAACGGGTGGTTTGCATTTAGAGTAACACTCCGGAACGAATTATGCTCGTTATGCGAGGTTCCACTGTATTAATATATAAGGTATGTTGTAACTTGTTAGTTTAATCTAATTGGACATTTAGGCTTGTTTGTCATTTATTACTCGAGGATACATTTCATCATTTTAGTTTTTAATTAGTTTGCAGCTTTTAGTTTAAAATTAGTTTGCAGCTTTTAGTTTAAAATTAGTTTGCAGTTTTTAATTTAAAATTAGTTTGCAGTTTTTAGTTCTTAGTTATTTATTTATTTTTGTTGAGCCCGTCTTTTCTTTTTCCGAGTCCGCCATTAAGGCTTTTCTTTTTCGAGTGCGCCATTAAAGCTTTCCTTTTTCGAGTGCGCCAAGTAATTCTTTGTTTGTTTGACTTATTCTCATGTTTTCATTTTAGGAACACAGACTAGCAACTTTGAATTGCAGCAGGCGTCGTATACGGCAACCAACTCCTCAACTCCTCGAGAAATTTTTCTTAATTAATTTAGTATTGGAAATTTATCATGTATACTACTACTAGTGCATTCAAAATTATCATAATCCTGATTATTGATAATTCATGTAAATCATGAACTTTATAATTGGAAATTTTGTTTTATCTCTCATGGTCTCAAAGGTAGAAATTGGATAGCATTGTTACATATGACCTACATCATTTCTAACAATACCACTTGATTTGCCTTGGCTGGTTTACTCTCGTGGTATAAGCTTGGACAAGGTATAATTAAATATTTTTTTATTGTTTATTTTAAGAAATATTTGAAGAGAACAGTATTTCTGCCTCGTCCTGTATATGTCTTGACAATTCTCGGTGTTCATTGTCAATTATTTATCTCCCAGAAACGTTTACATATATCTCTGCTGTCACAGTTTCATTGTGTATATTTAAGTTTTTTCCTTTTCCAAGTTTTCATTTTTTTCTTTTCTTTCCTTCTTTGATTTCATTTTTCCTTTTCTTTCTTTGTTTTTGTTTTTCTTTCTATTTTTCTTTTTTATTTTTCCTTTTCTTTCTTTGTTTCATTTTTTCTTTCCTTCATTTATTCTTTTCCACGTCCCATTTGTTGTGTCAGTCTCAAAAGAAAAACCGTGGTGAACACTCTTAAACGTGCACGATATGCCTTTTATTTCTTATGTACACACCGATCATGCCATACTCGTACAAATACAACAGAGTTGTTGCTCAGCAAACGTAACACTTTCACAATGTATAAACAATAGCTTTACACTAGTGTCTCCTTTATGCATGGGAACAATAATCCCTCCCCCAACAGGTTGACAACAAAATAATGATAAAATTGTTAGAGCAACAACAAAGCAAATGCTCTATCGGTAAGCAACAAGAACAGCAATAAAAATGATTTAAACAACAACAGAATAATTTCTTGTCCAGTAGAACACGGTCTTCAACGCAGACCAAGCCCTTCCATATATTTTGTTAATGCCGGGCCACTTAACAGCTTGGTCAGCATGTCTGCTTCCACGTGCTCACACGGCATATGCACCACTTTGACGGGGTCTGCTTGCATTTGCCTTGATCGAATGCTGCTTCCGCTTCAAATACTTTGTTCGCATGCATTGGTTGCCCTGCTGCAGCATCTGCACCGCCAATTGGTTGTCGTTGTAGAGCGTCACTCGAGCGAGTCTGCCACTAAGCTCAGATCCTTCATCAATGCTTTTGTTAACCGCATTCCATCAGCGATAACAACCAACTCGCTTTTGCACGACGACTCCGCTATGCTCCCTTGCTTCCGGCACCTCCAGGTTATCAGCGACTCGCCATTCTTTACCACGAAACCAGTGAACGCGCGCAAATCCGCCGTCAAGTCCAGCTTGCGTCTGCGAATGCGTGCAGCCTTGACTTGACTCTGCTTTGCCAAACCGCAGCTTGAGGTAGCACAGCCTGCGACCTGGTGGTTGCCAGTACGTCGCAGGCTGTGCGGAACAAGAAAATTAATGACTTAAATTGGCATATAGACAAAACTTCCAATTAGAAAGTTGTAGAGCATCATTTGTTTAGTTTAGGTAGGTGGTTTTATTTTTTCTAAATATTAAGGTGTTTGTAAAAATTAGACATGAAAAGTGGTGAAAATTACTTAAAACAGCATCATTGCTTTTACCTTTCCCCCTCCCTAACATCATAATCATTCCACAGCTGTAATGGAGGAAAGCAGTCGCAACATAACTGGACCGCATTCTTGCAATTGCCTAACATTAATTTTGGTGTTATTATTGAAAAGAGCACCCCACAGTTTATACTCCAATGTATCATCAGAATTTTGATGACATTTTGCATTTTGGAATTATCTAGCTGGAAAGTATTTAAGTGAACACCCTGTATACTCGGCCTGGATTCTCCTGACGCCCTTTTTCTCAGCTGTTGTCTGTATTTCTTTATCCATTCCTAATCGTTCAGATAGTGTGACTCAATGGGAGAGTCTTCTCTTGGTTCCACAAATAATACACTCCAATCAGGAAGTTTGATTGCTATTGGTGATTGTCTTACGTTCTGGAAGTCAAAGAAGCAGAGCACTGTGTCCTTGTCGAGCTATGAATCCAAGATGGGAACAAAATCACGCTGTTTCAAAGGAAGTATGTGGGCAAGACCCTAGCGAGGTTTGGACTGGATCCCAAAGACACGGACTTCGGGGGTTCAATCCATCATTAAACACATAGAGACACCTCATGCAATTTCTCGCTCTAACACTTCCTTGCTTGGCGTACATCGTACAGGCTCTCCCCATTACTGCAGACGTAGTCATCACCTCCAACGGAAAAACCCATCGGCTGCTCCATATAAATCCTTTCCTTCAAGTCCCCATTGAAAAATTCCGTCTTTACGTTGTACTGGTTGAGCAGCAGCCCACGCTTCGCCGCCATGTCCAGGAAAACTTTCAGTGACTTGATCCTAACCACCGGCAAGAACGTTTGGTCAAAATCAAGACCCGGCCGCTGGCTGCATCCCACCACAACCAGATGCGCTTTATAACAACTGATGCTGCCGTCAGAATTGATCTTTATCTGAAACACCAATTTTGATTTCACCGGGTTTGCGTCGTCCGGCCTCTTCTCAATCCTCCACCCCTTGCTGTGCCATCGAGTCTATCTCTTCTCGCATAGCCTCTTCATAGGTGGCTGTTGACATGAAGAGTTGGCATGTAGATTTGGCATGTCCTGCCCAGATGGCATGTCATGTCCAGATGGCATGTCATAACATGCGAACTAATTTTGAGTCTTTTGGCTCCCCCCATAGTTCTGAGAGTCGGTGGACGGCCATGTTCATGTTGTTGGTTCGCGTCATTGGATTCGAGCTTCAATGACGTCTGGCCGGATCCACGGGAGCAATGTTGTGCTTTGACTGGTGCAAACGCCGTGTTGGGTTGTGACGTTCATAATTCAGGTCGACTGATGTCTAAATTATGTATTTCTCCGTTCTGGCTACGGCGGTCTCCGGTCTATTTGATTTTAATTGCGATTGTTTATAATAAAATCTGTTATGTACTTACTATTATCTTTTGGACCGGATTGACTGTTCCGCCTTACTCACAAGTCAGATTTGATTTTTACGTAACTTTTTACCCTTTCGGCCGATGCGGTCTGATTGGTTGGCCCACCTTCGTGTCTAACTTGTTTAATGCTGGCACTCCGTTTTGATTTATGATTCAGTTTGTTTGTGCGATGCCGAAATGATTGGATTTTCCGGTTTTTGAGATTTTATTGTATAATATTGTATGCTTTCGTGTTTTTTAAGCTTGTTTGAATTTTTACATATAATTCAATTGATTCTTTGCCAACTGATTTTCATGTTGTTTTCTGCCGCTTGTGGCGCTGGTTCCATTGTTGACCACGCGCCGATTGTTAAAAAACAATATATTTATGCCCATTTTTGGTTGTGGAGGATTAATTCTTGATGATTAAACGAGTAAATTACGTTGTTTAATTTTACCGGCTTGTTTGATTTCTCGACAATGTGTGCTGACTTGTGAGTAGAACGCGAATAATGACTTCCGGGTTTTCCCACTACCCGTTTGGATCCTCTGGTATGGTGAGTGGTACAATTATAAGCGTGAACTAATCAATACCCCCTTTTTTTTACAGGAATTTCAACCAATCCAACTTGTACACGGCATATTACTGGATTTTACATCAGATAAGTTTATTTGGGATTCCGTAAAATTAGACTTGGTATTTTATTTAAAGCTAATATTCCCATTTCAGGAAATTCCATTCTCGCACTATACCAGGCGATTAACCAACCCACACAAAACATCAACATAAACATCAAACCAATTAGGTAGCTAGCAATGAACGTACGCCTTGACGACCCTACGACCCTTGACCACTTGACAACCAAGGTTTCTTTATTTATTTATTCAGTTTCGTTTAAAAGAAAAATTCACTTTTTACTTAACATTTAATTTTTCAATCAAAATTGAATCAAAATTGAATTTTCGTTAACAAAAAACTGAATTTCTATTTTAAAAAAAGTAAAAACTTGAATACAAGGTGGAACAAGTCTAAAAACAGGTGAAAAAGGTCGAAATAAATGGAAAAACTCGTAATTTATGTAGAAAAGTCGAGTTTTTCCACTTTTTCCAACTTATGAGTTTCTGCATGTGATTAAGGGAAAATTGAACACGTTTTTAATGTTAATGAAATATCACAAATATTTTAAAATATGCAAATTAGATTAGGCGACGTCCCTAAATTACATAATAGAGGAAGGCGAGCGTTTCAAATGATTTGAATTCCTGGTCGATCTTGGACAGGTCAGGAACTTGATTTGGCACAACTACAATCACACGTCGAACTCGATCTTTAAGACCCTGTTGGTAAGCGATGTCAAACTCTAACCGACTCCATCGGCTGCTTAAATAATCGTCAGTTAACACTATGATGGTCCGTCTGCTGCTTTCGACAGATCTGACTATTTGATCGGTTATGAATTCGCCCCCTAGCCAGTCCCGGTTGTATGATGGAACGCCCGTTTCCAGACCCGGGACAAGAAAGTCCGTGATCCAATCTTCGTCCTGGTAACTGTACGATACGAATGCGTCGTACACTTTGTCGGCATCGACGTCTTCCTCGGCCACAAACTTGAAACATATTCCTTTCGAAAACATGTAGTACACAATTTCTGATCTGTACTTGTTGAAGAATACGACAATGGCACTTAATAAAAGTACAAGCGTTATGATCGGTAATAAAAGCCACAAAAAATTGAATTTTTTACAAATTGGGTCAATGTCTGTGACATTATACTTTGTCATTTCTTTTACACAAATCAATTCGTATTTTTCATGAAAAAGTGGGGATTTTACTACGAGTTTGCTCATTTCGCAGTCACATTTCCACGGATTATTGGCTAATCTGATTTCAGACAAATGAGAAAAACTCGGAATTATCGCAACGAATTCAGTAAGGAAGTTGTCATTTATGTAAAGAGTAGTCAAGTTTGATAACACGGGCATGCTTTTTAGTGATTTTAACCGATTGTAAGAGAGGTCTAAGCTTGTTATTGTTAAATTACTAGTATCTAAATTGAATGTTTGAATTATGTTGTGGCTGATATTGAACGACTCAAGTGACCGCGAATTTATAAAAAGTGTGTATAGGGTAAGCGGTAGATTCGATTTCCGCTTATGTCAAATTTTGTTAAAAATAAGTTTCCATGCAAGAATGTGTCGGGTATAGACGAGATGGAGTTGTGGGATAAGTCTAGTACTTGTAAATCTCTTAAATCAAGCAACAAATCTTGTCGTAATGAACTCAAGTTATTATGCGACAAGTTGAGTTGCTCTAGTTTGATTGTTTTGTTGAAATCACTTGTTGCAATGGTGCCGAGGTTATTATGACTGAGATCATACTTAATTAATTCATCAATGCCATCTAGGAACTTAGGTATTTGAGTTAATTTATTAAAACTGAAATCTAATTCTTCGAATTCATAGGGAAAATGCCCCGTAATGGATTGCAAACAATTGTGCAACATTTTTAGTGTCTTACGGGGATTTCCAAATGGTGGGTAATCAGGTTGTCTAAACATTTTAGATATATTTAAGTGGTTAGTTACTTTTATGGGATCATTACAAAAATTAGATATATCGTAAGAATCGAGTGGTTCAAGCCCTAACACAGATATTGGAACAAACCATTCTAAAAACTTGGATGATAATGTGCCATTCATTCCATCGATTATAACTTTTCGATAATCGCGTCTGTACAAATTTTTAAAGGAAAATGGTTGAGCAGACCATTTAATACACACAATTGTCCTGGTGGAATTTCTAATATTTCGACATGTACACGAATCATCCAATGCAGCACAGTCATTATTCTCTATAATCCACAATGCAACTGAACTGAACATTTGTTTGATGTGCAATATTCAGGTATTGTTGAAATAACAATCATGCACATCCAAATCCAAAGGTGTTTGAAAGTGTAAAACATATGGTATGTTACCTCTAGACTGCAAGCTGTTTGACGAATTCACACTGAAAAAGATGAGAATTTCCTAAGTTGTAATGTATTGTAAACGAATCAGAGGCAAAGGAAAGGGCCAACAGGAAGGGGGCTTCAGGAACCTGACCGGCATGGTGGGCAGACGTGAAGGCCTGGTTCCCATGGGAGTGGTGGTTTTAAATCTAGTTCTGGGTGATTTAGCCTACAAAATGATTAGGCTGATCTGTTCGCACCAAATACTAAAATACCACATATCCAGGCTAGCTTGTAGCTAATAGACAATCAACTGACCATGCATGCAGAATTGTGGGAACTGATCTGGGCTAGCTTCGGCAGTTATCAGGATAATTTTGCACTAGCTGCATTTGCACCAATATTCAGAACTAGATTCAAACATTAGGTTTTACAGGCACTGACTCCTGGACGCACATTGAACAAAGGCCATAAAAAGCTGAACAGTGCATGTGAGTGGTGTTCACTCAAGTCTTTGGGAAACCAGCACCATGCAGCACCACTCACAAACATGTTGTAGTGGTAATTGTAATAATTTTCACCTACCCAACAAATGTCTCGATCAAGATGAGTTCAGTGCTGCTCACACCCCTGAGTCGAAAGAAATAAATGTCACATTTAATACGCAGTAGAACAGCAACCGAAAAACATTTCTAAGAAAAAGTGAACTGTGGTTTCCCCATCCTCTGCCCATTTTCCGTATGAAAAGGAACTGTGTTACGATCCACAAACTGTGCGTTCCTTCCTGTTGTTTGTTTGTAACTATGTTTGCTTGCATTAATTTGAAGTTCCCTACCTTTTTGACCATTTTGATTCTTTTTGGTGCCTGTCTTCATTGACACCTGGTGTTGTAGCAAGGATTTATCCCTGGTATTACTAAGCACAATACTGAGATATTGTTCACAAATCCGTCACTAGATGTCACCCTCCTGTTGTAAATGGACAACAATTTTGGCATGTTTTCAGAGTTTGTTACTTTTTTCTGCAGTCATTGCCTTCTGCAACAATGATGCTATACTGCAATCCATTTTTTCTTTTTGGTGATTTTTGCAGCCAACAAATAAAGTTGAAATCTGGTAAAGGCAACTTTTTTCCTGAGACGAAAAAAACAAATCGTAAATTTCACATTTAATGCGCAGTACAAAAACAACCGAAGAACATTTCTTTCTAAGAAAAATTGAACCAGGGTTTCTCGTTTCCTCGCCCATTTGCGGTATGAAAAAGAACTGTGTCATGATCCACAAATTGTGCGTTCCTTCCTGTTGTTTGTTTGTCACCACCTGATCTGACCAAACAAGTGGCTCTGACCTTGCGGAATTTTTGTGCAACAGGCTGCGCTGCTGACAAGTGAGTTCATTGCAACCTTGAGTTGTAGCGAGGATCCATCACTAGATGTCATCCTACTCTATTTAGAAATGAATTCTTAGCCCTGCAGTTGTAAATTGACAACAATTTTGGAATGTTTTCATAAGTTACTTGTTTTATTTCTGCAGTCACTGGCCGGCGCAACCAGGCCTTCCTTCCACCGTCCACCCGCTCCTGCAATCTTTCAGTGATGTACTCCACGCTGTAGCAACTCCGCCTCTCTCCTCTCCTCTCCTCTCCTCTCCTCTCCTCTCCTCTCCTCTCCTCTCCTCAGCCCGCATGCAGCTCTCCTCCGCCAAAAACTCCTACCGTAGGTCGCACAGGATCTCCGTCCTCTCCGCACAGGCAACGGTACCGGCGCTTCCGCCATCGCTGCTCCACCGCCATCATGAGGATCCACTTCTGCCACACCCGGAACCGGCTAACCGCGCGGCCCGGTCGGCGCAGCATTACTTTCCTCGTAGAATACTCATAAATTGACCAACGCCACCAGCAAGCTCCCCAGTACTGATTCTTCAAATCACATGTCGCGGCTAAAATAGAGTTTGGCCTTGTGCGCGCTTTTTGTGCGTGGTTTCCCTGCCCTGCACTATGCTACAAAACCCAGAACATTCAAGTTCCGTTGGTTGGCAGAAAACACATTTCGGCGGTTCCACGTCAAAAGAGCGCGGTAAAAAACAGCGTGCGTCAAAACAGCGCAGCGTCAAAATAGTGTGTCGTCAAAATAACCTACAGTAACCGAACCTAAACTAACCATTTTGACGTGCTACCCATTTCGGTAGTCTGTTGTATGATGAAATAAATGAAATAAACGCAATTTCAGACAAGTTTCAACGGAATGTTGTAAATATACAATTACATTTTTATTTTAATTATTTTTACATCGTAACTGATATGTAGAACTATTTGAAGTTAATGAAGGAAGCGGATGCTCATTTTTTGCTCGACGTCTGTTCGCGCCAGAGCGTCACAAAACTCATCGAACGAGATCATCTGGTCGCCATCTTTATTAGCCTCGCCGCGACAACAGTTTGGAATTCGCCTCGTGTCGTGTTGACCCCCAAAATAATTTCGCATAAACATTTCCTTCAGAAAGTTTGCTTTATTCAAATAAAACTTGACGAATAACATTAAGTTTTTTTGCCCCCTTGTTTGGAATATGGGCCGCTTTCGGTGGTCGGCTTCTCCGCTCGACATTGTTAGCGCAACTCGATAACTGTTGCGTGTATTTGTCACCACGCTCTTTCATCTTTGCAACAATACTTGATTATGCGTGTTCGCAACAAACGACAACATTGCTTGGCAACTTCATTCGATTCTCGAACCAAAAACACCAGTCGACTCTTATTTCCTCCTTTACAAAAATCCTGAGTAATCAAAACATCACATTAATTTAATAATAAAAAACGATGAAAAAATCCGACTATTTAAACTTCCGGCACAACGACGACGAAGAAAAACGACGACGTTGAGAATGTGAACCGTGCGAATTCCTGGCAGGATCGGCGTCGGACCAAAATAAGGCACAGATGAAGAAGATAAAGATTTCGATGTATTTAATCATAAAAGCAGCGTAACAATTAATATAAATGCATTTAATTTGTGTCTAGGAAGTGAGTTCGATCATCAAAACGCTTCGAGAACTGCATTCGAATTTCGTGGTAGATCCGAATTGATCAGAGCGGAGACTGCAAATCCCAACAGAACGAAAAACATGATGATCGGTTGATCGCCAAACGGCGAAAGGACGATGACCCTTTACGAGTAAACAGCCCTCGGCCCTCGGTCGGCGGTCAGGGAGGAAAACATGCCGGACAAGTTCACCGATTTGGTGAACGATGTGGAAGTGGTGAGCAAGTTCGTTCCGAATAAGAGCAGGGAGGAAATCCTAGCGTATTTGGAGGCGCACCATGATAATCCAAACCGCGTGCGCATCGTGACCTTAGAGTTGCTCGATGGACGCCGGCGGTTCCTTTGACGAATGATGGGCAGTTAGCAAACGCGACGACTACGGACGAAAGGAATAACGAGCAGTCGATGTCAATGAACACAGTGCAGTCAATTTTGAGCGGTTTCCGGACGCCGGTTCAGCGTATTTGCGAAGTTTTGTCGAGAAATACACGTACGAGGTGAATTACATCAACGTGACCGTTTCCGGGTGGTTGGAGAGAATCGTTGTTATCCAAAGTTGGCGAAAGTTCAAAGGGAGATTTGTAGGAAGGTAAAGTGTTTGGTTGTTTGTTGTCTGTTTAATGTCAGATGGGAGCGTGTTCTCTCAAGGAGAAGGTGCTGTATAGATGAACGTAGAGGAGTGGTCATTGATCTCGAACCCGAAAACGGCAAGTCGAACGAGTATCGTCAGACCCGTGGCTAAAATGTTGTGTGCCAGTGTGTTTTTGGTCATGCTGGCGCCCATTCCTCCCAAAAACATAAATAAAAACAATTATCAAATTTCAGACCAAAAAAAAAAATGTATTTTTAGACAAAAAAAAGGCATAATCAAAACATAAAAGCACTTTTACACAAAAAAAATGTGTTATCAACCAAAAACATGAATTTTTTTTTATAACAACATACAGCTCCTTTTGGGCGGTGCCCCCTGACTTGTGGCGCTCGTATGTTTGACAAACACTCCATCTGTGGTAGGAACGGGCCTGAGCCTGAAAATCGGTGTCGGAACGAAAGTATGTGACGCTGAAGGGAGCCGAGTGACTATAACGACGGACCGCGTCACCGAGGGCCGCGAGGTCATGGACGAGCAGCAGGTTGTTGAGCGTCTGTGACTTCAGTCGTACGCAACTGGGGGTGATGGGTGTTTTCCTAGGGGTAATCTTGTACCGTTGAAACAGGCCTAATGTGTTCATATTCATGTTTATGTTTTTATTAGTGGAGTTATTTCCATTTCATTGACATTGTCTCTGATTTTTCATTCTGTTGCAGTAATTTCAGCGTCGAGGAGTTCCTCGAAATGTTTCCAGATGCGGAAACCTATTTTTAAAACCACGAGAGAGTCGTGACACAGTCGTACAAGACCAGTTTCGACACGCGTACAAAGTGGATTTGGCGAGCGTGATGATGAGATACCATTACCACCTGACGCCTATCATGAAAGAGTGGAATGGGTGCTGGAACGTTTCTCCAACCGATGGTGATTTTTACCCAAACGTACAGTAATTAAAAGCACAAAAATAAATTTTTTCAATTAATTCTTTACAGAACTGTTACAACCTTAAGAAAAGAGACAAATGAGTGCCCTCAAAGCCATGCCGCAAGTAATCGACGAACTCTTCTACAAAGAGAAGTTGTTCATCGAAATGGAAGAAAGAATCAAACGTAATAAAAAAAATAAAAATGAAAACGTCATCTAATTGATTTATTCCATTTAAAAAATATATTATAGAATTTAGCAAAGACAAAGTATCGAAGCGGCAGAATAAAATCGAAACGGTCAAGACAATGGGCGAGGACGTGTTATTCTATGTAATTTTCTCTTAATTTATCAACGGTTGAAGGAAATTTCCACTGCGCGCTCAGCTCTCCATAATCAGCGTGAGGTGGTGGTGGTGGTGGTCTTTATCACATCGTTCTTGTCTTTCTCGATAAAAGTTCTCAAATACTCCGGATCGGCGTCCGGAAACAGGTCCAAAATAGACTGGACTGTGTCCATTGACTGCGACTGCTCGTTATCCATTTCGTGCGTATTCGAGCATTTGACAACTGCCCATCATTCGCCAGAGGAACCGTTTATGTCGAGCAACTCTAAGGTCACGATGCGTACGCGGTTTGGATTATCATGATGCGCCTCCAAATACGCCAGGATTATTCGGAACGAACTTGCTCACCACTTCCACATCGTTCACCAATTCGGTGAACTTGTCCCGCGCGTTTTCCTCCATTGCCCGCCGTCCGAGGGCTGTTTACTCGTACAGGGTCATCGTCCTTTCGCCGTCTGGCGATCAACCGATCGATCACGTTGTTCTTTCTGTTGGCATTTGCAGTCACCGCCTCGATCAACTCGGATCCACCACGAAATTCGGATGTTGTTCTCGAAGCGTTTGGTGTGCCAGGAATGTACGCACGATTCTCAATCTCATTGTCGCCGTGTCTGATCCTTTTGTCCACTTGGTTTCATCGACGATTGTTTCCTCGCCATTTTTGTCGACGAAACGATCGTCGGTGAAATGATCGGGCCATTTCATAATCTTGGGACGTTCTATATGTACAGTACCGTATATAAAATGGAAGAAATTACGAGTTTAATTTCGCAATCGTTTTCGGCGCAGTGTCAACCACGGAGTTACGTATTGACAAAAGATTTGGTTGTTTGCAAACCATTTTATTTCATTAGAATTTCGAATAAATAACTTTCTACGAATGATCCAGAATTTATTTCGCCGAACCCAACACAACGTCCTAGAAGCCGAACATCAAAAGCTACACGACATTCATATAATTCAATGCGAATTTCCAGTTTTCTGCTCAAGCGAGTGTGCTATTTTCATATTTGGCCATCCAAATCAAATAAAAAACCGGTCAAATTTCAATCGGGTTCACGCGTATTTTATTCTTATTTTACAAAATGAAAATGCAAGAAAATATAATTTTTTCTTCCTATACGCTCGTGCATGACTAAATCAATACCAAACAACAATAATGAATGACATTGATATTTTTTGCTTTCTTGACAAATTTTTGTTTCCTCGCAATCACGAAACGAAACGTACAAATGACGGCGGGAGCCTTGGCACAGGTCCCACCAGTTGAGGCTGCTGCTGTCTGGGTTGCTGGAACACGATCTGTCCTTGCTGGTTGACCAACGGCATGGCACCCTGCGCGTACTGTTGCTGATTCTTGGGCAAGTTCGTGAACGGCGTTTTGGTCGGATCGTGTTTGAGTTCAACCATCTGCACTTCCGGGTGCGCGTCCATGTACTCCTCCTTGGCCTTCTTGGCTCCTTCCTTCACCTCGAGGCGATTCATTTCCGCGTCGTTCGTGTATTGTGGAGTGACGCTGCCGTCCGAATTGATCCTTATTACCCGAAACACTCATTTTGATTTCACCAGCATTGTGTCACAAGGCCTCTTTTCAATTCTCCAGACCCCGTATTGTGCCATCGAGTCTATCTCTTCTCACATATAGCCTTCTGTCATTCCTCCATGCCGCGTGCCCGCTCCTGCAGTCTGTCAGAGCGATGTACTCTACAATTTTTACTGCGCCAAGCTTCTAGAAGCCTTGAAAAAGAACGTTCAAGTCCCGTTGGTTGGCAGAATGCACATTTCGGCAGTTTGTTGTTTGATGAAATTGAAATAAATGAAATAAACGCAATTTCAGACAAGTTTCAACGGAATGTTGTAAATATACAATTACATTTTTATTTTTATTATTTTTACATCGTAAATGATATGTAGAACTATTTGAAGTTAATGAAGGAAGCGGATGCTCATTTTTTGCTCGACGTCTGTTCGCGCCAGAGCATCACAAAACTCATCGAACGAGATCATCTGGTCGCCATCTTTATCAGCCTCGATGATGGTGCGCTCAGCGATGCTAATCAACTGTTGAATTTAAGAACACTCGTAATGGCCGCCAAAATAAACTCGCGATTAAACTTACTTGATCTTCGGAAATATTCGCGCCCACCATCATGTGCAACACTTGAAGAACTTCATCTCGGGAGATTCGGCTGTTGTCGTCGAGATCGTACATCCTGAAAGCGACTAATATAACGATTTTATGCCTAAAAATTCAACTTTTAAAAATGAAAATAAATAAAAATTTACAACGCAATTTCTCCTCTCTGCTGTTCATCTTGTTCTCACGATTCTTTTTGATGGGCCGAAAACGGGCTAAAACGCGCATAAACTCGCGGAAATTCACCCGGTCATCAGAACTAGAAAAACAAATCAAAATTTTATCATTTAATTCGTTTAATTTCACTATCCGTCCCTAGGGTTGCACCGAATATTTGGCTTGTATTCAGTTATTTGGCCTGTTATGTAGTCAGCGGCATATCAACCCTATATACAGGGTGTTTCGCTTAAGAGTTTCCAGCCGAATAATTCCAAAACTGATCAAGATATCTAAATTCTGTTAACACAGCTGAATAGAAAATGTTGGTTGGCCATTCTAATAAGACATGTCATACTCAATGTAACGATGTGATCCAAATACTATCTTGTAAACCAAGCATCTAGACAAAAACTTCCAATCTGAAAGTTGTAGAGCAGGGGTTCCAACAGGCGGTGCCTTTTCCTGTGGCCAGCGAAGCTTTGTGGAAAATGAATAACTGCGGGAAAAAAACTGTAAAATGGAAAACGTAGTGTTGACGTACCAAAACGGTACATTTGGAAAACGTTGATGCAAAGCGGTGCGGAATAACAAACAATTCCACGCTTTGATATTTGATATTTGAAATCAAATAACGACACTTTTGAACCAAAATCGACATTTTTTGCCTAAAAATTGACATTTTAGATTAAAAAAATTGACATTTTAGACCAATATTAGGTTGCAATGACGATTATTGGCCTATAAAGTCGATTTTTGTGCCAAAAATGTCAATGTTTAATCTAAAACGTCGATTTTTGATCCAAAAATGTTGTTACCTCGGCCGATTATGATGCGGCCCGCCACTAACTGGTGGATGAAATTGTGGCCCTCAGACACTTTTTAGTTGGAAACCCCTGTTGTAGAGCATCATCTAATTAGTCTAAACAGCTTAAAACAAATTTTGATTAATAAGGAAAAAAATGAAGAAAAACTACAATTTTAGATTTTCAAAATGTAATGTAAAAAATTCAAAATTAACATTTTCCATTGTAAAAAAAACAATATCAATGAAGCCAATTCTCAATTATGCCACCATTCGCCACAATACATGCTTGTAGACGTTTTACTTGGTTCTCCATAACATTATGTAAGATCTGTGGCAGGTGCTTCAGAGTTTTGTTTTAAATTTTTAATTTGTGAAAAAGTAAAACCAATTGTTATGAAGCGTTCTTCTGTTTGTGTTCATATGAATAAAGTTGTTACCTTAACTAACAATTGATATTGATATTGTTTTTTTTTTTTTTTTTCTATTAAAAAATGATAATTTTGGATTTTTTACATCACATTTTGAAAATCTAAAATTATACTTTTTCTTCATTTTTTTCCCAATTAACCACAATTTGTTTTCGGCTGTTTAGACTAATTAGATGATGCTCTACAACTTTTAAACTGGAAGTTTTTATCTACGATGCATGGTTTACAAGATAGTATTTGAATCACATTGTTACAATGAGTTGAGTGTTGGGTGACATATCTTATTGGAATGGCCAATCAACACTTCCTATTCACCTGTGTTAACAGCATTTTGATACCTTGATCAGTTTGAAAATTATTCGGCTGGAAACTCTTAAGTGAAACACCCTGTATTTTTAACGTAAAAATTTTATTTTTAACGTACAAATTATTGTATTTTTAACGTACAAATTATTGTATTTTTAATGTAAAAATTATTGCATTTTTAACGTAAAAATTATTGTATTTTTAACGTAAAAATTATTGCATTTTTAACGTAAAAATTATTGCATTTTTGACATACAGGTTGTATTCACCTAAAAAATGCATCTTTCGACATAAAAATTGCATCTTTCAACATAAAAATTGCATTTTTCACGTAAAAATTGTATTCTTCAAGTAAAAATTTTCTATTATTCTGCTTTTTTGGTTTTCCGTGAAACCTTAATTTTTTACCTCTCCATAAAAAATGCGTGCACGATTCGGTCGCCGAGAGGATTAATGGCCAATTCTGGAATTCGAAGGAAATCTTCGCGCCTGAAAATTCAATAAAAACAATTTCAAACTCACAAAACATTCACATTTCAATTAATTTACCCCAAAACTCCATTATCGCCTTTATCCAGACTCGTAAATCGACTGTAAAGTCGTTCAATCTGACTCGGTGAAACTGCAATAACAAATTAGCGAATAATTATTCAATTAAAACGAGGCCAAGGATTCACAAGGAGGAAGTGCACGACTTCAATTCACACCACGCGAAATACGCAATAGCTAAATGACAACAATTAAATTGACATTCACTCATCTTATGTTTACTTATCTAATGTATCGTAACGAATGACGTCATTATGTACTCACAGCCAGTTTCTTCTTGTATTTGAGCTATTTCCTCTTCTTGCAGCAACAAGGACGATTTATTTCCCATCTTAGAGAGATTTTAACGACACTTGGGTGTTGGATTTTTACTTTTACCTGACTAATTCCACATGAGTCGTACGAGAGAGAGTAGAGAACACAAGACGGGTTAACTCACGACTGGCGGTGGATTTTGGAATCCATTCACCCCGCCATCTATCGGGCAGGTTGAGAAATAATTTAATGGCGATACGTATTCCGCTGAATTTAAGTGGTAAAATTCGCTTTAAAAATCGATAGAACATTTAATCTATGTATTATTCCACTTTTAGGTCGTCCGAGACTTAATCCCATTAAGATACGACGTTTCCGCCGTTTCGAAATTAGTGTAATGTATAAAAAAAATGTGAAAAACGCATTTCGTGTTGCCTTTTTTGCCCTTCAAAAATAAAAGGGAGTTTAATAAATTGAATGATTTGATTAAAAAATAGTAGTTAGCGTTGGCGTTTGGCGGAATGTTGAATATTTTGATTTGTGCGGAGCGTGGGTCGATGGGCAGACTCAAAAGATGCGAATTAACACTCGTTTATTTTAGTCCTAAAAGCTGCGATAAGCATTTTCTCGAACCCGCTATTACGTCACTTTTTATTGCTCCGATTAATACATTTATTTGTTCTCTGATGCTCTCTTTATCCCGATAAACAGATATTATTTCGTTTCAATTTAAAAAGCAATTTAAAGCATTTAAAATCTGGGCGGTTTTTGTCGCCAGAGCGTGCTCATTTTCGCTGCGCCAACTGCCGGTGGCGCGTGTTATTGAGGTGGTCGGGCCGTCGTCTGCCCGTCGATTCGGTGGTTATTTTTGGACTTGTTTCATCTTCTCTCGGATTACGGTCATCTTCGAACCGCGGGTTGCGAAGCGGCTCGTACTAGCGACGGTGAGTGCTATATTCCCATCCAGAATCGCCTAAACGGCCGAAAACAGGTGAAATTTTCGCTTTTTACGTGGTTTCGTGTGAAAATTTGAGCATTTTTGTTGGCACGAGTTCAGAAACGAGTGAAAATAGCTCGCAGTCTACAACTGGTTTATTTTTATGAAGATATTTAGTCAAGATGACATACTTTGAACCGCAATTCGTAGTCAAGTCACGGAGTTGAAGCTCAAGGTTGAAGAAAAACATCGAAAAAGCGCAACAGACAAAAAAAGAAACAAAAATCAAAAAAAGATGGCGACAATTAATTAATTTTTTAATTCAAAAATTAATTATTTTTAATTGTTTTGAAAAAATATTTTCGTTTGATTTTCAGATGAAGTTGGTTTTGTCTTTTGACACCGGTCGAGAAGTGTGAGATGGACGCGCAGCACCAACTGACCACGGCCGAGATCGTGGCGAACCAGTCGCAGGATTATGTGGACGAAAAAGAGTTGGAATATTTGCAGACGATCCAATACCTGGCGGGTGAGCTGATCTGAGCTGATCTGAGCTGATCTGAGCTGAACTGAGCTGATCTGTGCTGAGCGGCGTGTACCACGTGGTTTTGAGCCCATCTATCAATTGTTGGTTGGCGGATCGGCGGAAATTCGTTCTCGCCGCTACCCAGATGGCGCAGCACAATTAAAGCGCCAATTAAAGGTGACCAGGTGTTCCTCCATCTCGGGTGAAGCAGCGACGACGAATTTGAAATGGGGGTGCACCGAAGAGCAAAAAAAGTGGAATTTTCGCTTTTCGGCTGAATAATAACAAAAAGCTATTTTTACATTCGGAAGAAATATTTTTGCGGTGGAAAAGAAAATATTTTTACCTCGATAAGAGCCATTTTTACGTTGAAAAAATCATGTTCACATCGATAAAAGCAATTTTATGTTGGAAATAGCAAGTTTTACGTTGAAAACAGCAATTTTCATGTTGAAAAAAGCTAGTTCTAAGATGAAATAAGCAATTTTTATGCGAAAAATGCAATTTTTTTTGTGTGGAAATGACATTTTTTTGTGTAAAATGCAACTCTACCACGTAAATTACAGTTTTAGCACCAGAAATGCAGATTTAGCCCCAAAAATACAATTTTGAAATGCGATTTCAGCATGAAAATCAATTTTAGCACCAAAAATGCAGTTTTAGCATGAAAAATTCAATTTTAGCGTGGAAAGTGCAGTTTTAACGCAAAAAATGCAATCTGTGCTCAAAATAAGCCAATTTAGCACAAAAATACAATTTTAGCCCGAAAAATTTAATTTTAACATGGGAAATGCAATTTTAGCATGAGAAGTGCAGTGTTCGCGCAAAAAATGCAATTTTAGCACGAAAAATTTAATTTAACATGGGAAATGTCATTTTTAACATGGTAAAAGTAATTTTTAGCATGAAAAGTGCACTTTAGCATGAAAAGTGCACTTTAGCGCAAAAAATGCAATTTTAGCACGAAAATGTACTTTTAGCATGAAAAATGCAATTTTAGCACGAAAAATGTAATTTTAGCACGTAAAAGTAATTTTAGCACGTAAATGTAATTTTAGCACGAATAATGTAATTTTAGCTTGAAAAATGCAACTTTAGCATGAACAGTGCAGTTTTAGCGCAAAACACGCAATTTTAGCAGAAAAATGCAATTTCTCCATGCAAATCATTCGGATTTTATCATTACTATACATTCGGCCGATTCTCAGCTTGATACATACATACATACAGGTTGACACGTAATATTCGGTTTGTTGACCAAACAACCGAACCCAAACCCAATATTTGGTGCACCCCTCATAAAAAATCCCGAACCAATCGAGCCCCAACGACCGCGTGGGCAAACAAACGCGTCCTCATTCCAAACGAATTGCATAACCCCCGACCGACGAGTTTCGCTTCCTGTTGGCATTCAATCGCTCGTGGCGAGTCGTGAGAGTGAGCGAGCGAACCGAACGAGTGGGTGTTCGCTGTTCGGAGTTGCATGACGCGCGCGCTGCATGTCGGGATCGATCGACGAGCTGCGACTCGACAGCGAAGCTCGACTCGACAGCGTTGAGCGAAAAAATCTCGCGTTTCTCACGACGCGAAAAGGCGTTTTTTGCCGCTAGTTTGCTTCCAATGGCTGGACTGGTCGATGGACAAAGCGTTTCCGCATTTGGCAGCTGAGGGCGGCAGACGACATCGGCGTCTGCCGCGGTCACCCCTCGTCCAGCACCGCATGGATCCGAATCGCACTCTAACAAGTCAATTCGATGAGCGCATAACGCTCGTCAAAGGTGAGCAATTAGTCATTCGAAGCACGCCGAGACGAGACGAGACGAGACCAAGGACGACCACAATGTTAAATAATTTGAATAATTATTTCTTCGCTCGCCGTGTGTCAACGAGCAAATTCGCGAAATTGGCAAACCTGCCCCTAGATGGCTTTTGGGCTGCACTGCACCGCTTGACTTGACATTTGTGATTTTTGTTTCCTGGGTCATGTTTTATTGATTTTTTGTTTGTTTTTTATTTATTAGATGAGCAGGAACGCGTGCAGAAGAAGACTTTTGTCAATTGGATTAATTCCTGCCTCGTTCAAGTGATTTCTTTAATTAAATAAAAATTTTTTAAATTTTTTTTAAATTTTTTTAAAATTTTTGTAATAGCATGTCCCTCCATTACGTCTCAATGATTTGATCGAAGATATTCGAGATGGAACCCGATTGATCGCTTTACTTCAAGTCCTTTCCGGAGAACGATTGGTAATATAAGAAAAAAAATTTTAAAAATTTTTTTTAAAAAATTTTGATTTTTATTAGCCTGTTGAACGCGGTCGGATACTCCGTCGTCCTCATTTCCTTAGTAATGTCAACACAGCTCTGCAATTCCTCGAACGCAAAAGGGTAATAAAAGGTTTACGAGATGCTGCAATGGAAATGGATTTATTTTTCTCGTTTTACAGGTCAAATTGGTCAACATCAACGCCTCCGATGTTGTGGACGGGCGTCCTCCCGTCGTGTTGGGACTCATTTGGACGATTATTTTGTTTTTCCAAGTGCGATGTTTCGATATTTTACCAATCGCGGCGGCGAGACGGGGCTGGGAAATTTGGCCTAAACACGACATTTCTGCGCTTATTTCATCTAAACGAAACAATTTGATTGTGATGAACCATTTTTGCATGGAAAAGCGATTTTGTGCATTTTGAAATGATTTTATGGATTACAAAATGATTTTATGCACTTGAAAACAATTTTATGCACTTAAAAACGATTTTATGCACTTAAAAATGATTTTATGCATAAAAAAAACTTTAATACACCCAAAAATAAATGTATACATGCAAAACGATTTTATACAAACACAATTCACTTTGTTTGCAAAAGAAATTTGTTTTAGTTAACAAAAATGATGATTTATGTGCAGAGTGGGCGTAATTGTAAAATTCTTGTCTCGCCACTGATTTCAAGCAAGATTAAATTCAAGGTCGTTAATTTTTGTTTCTCGTCCAGATCGAAGAGAAAACCCGTTCTCTCGGCGAGCAGATGTATCACCTGCAAGCGGGAAGCAGCAGCAGCTTGGAAAGCGCCGGAAGCCCGCACGAAATGGAATCGTCGTGGAAACATTCGCCAACTCGAAGACGAATGGTGCCGAGTTTGGCCAGAGATCTTCGGTCCGGCGCCCGCAAGGCCCTTCTACAATGGGTCAAAGCGGTCATTTCAATGTAAATTCAAATTAATTTGCAATTGGATTTCGATTTCGATGATTTTGGTAATTTTGTTGGCGTTGCAGGCGACATGGCGTTGTCGTTTCGGATTTCGGTCCGAGTTGGAGAGACGGATACGCGTTTCTAGCCCTCGTCAGTTCGATCCGGCCCGGTCTCGTGGATTGGAACGCGTTGCGTTTCTTAACGAATCGAGACCGGTTGGAAATGGCATTCGATTTGGCGGAAAAACATTTGGGCATTGCGCGGCTTTTGGACCCTGAAGGTTCGATAAATTGATTAGATCGTGTCGATGTTTGTTTTTATTGATTCGATTTTGATTACGAGTAGATGTGGACGTGCCGCAGCCGGACGAACGTTCAATCATGACTTACGTTGCTCAATTTTTGCATAAATACCCCGAATTGGGTACGCGAATTAAAGGGGAGCAGCCGACGATGGCTGAGGTCGAGAGGACCGAAACTGATGAGTTGCGGTCTTGGGTTGTTCGAGTTCTAACTATTGTTGATGACGCAAATCAACAAAATTCCTTCGATTATACGGTACAAAATGGATCAAAATTGGAGATTTTATACACAAAGTCGATTAGAATTAAAATTTGAATACTGAAAATCGATTAAAATTGGTGATTTTATATGTAAAATCGATTAAAATTGAAGATTTTATACTAAAAATCGATTAAAATCAATGATTTTATACTAAAAATCGATTAAAATCAATGATTTTATACTAAAAATCGATTAAAATTTATGATTTTACACTAAAAATCGATTAAAATTTATGATTTTATACGTAAAATCGATTAAAATCAATGATTTTATACTAAAAATCGATTAAAATTTATGATTTTACACTAAAAATCGATTAAAAT